>CAEGAF010009962.1:0-39322 GCA_903067075.1 Micropoecilia bifurca
AGCTGGACAGACAGGCTGAGAAATGAGATGCAGGTGATCGGTATCGGTAACAGAGCCAATGATCGGCCGATCCCGATCATCACCGATTTCACGGAAATCGGCCGATTATGATCGGTGACCGATCGATCGGCACACCTCTAATAAATACACATTGAATATTGTAAAATATTTTGTTCTTTATTCTCTTTATATATTGCAAATTTTTATATTGGTGTCACTCTACTTGCTTTGATGACATGTCACTTTGCTGTGGATGAACAGAAATGTCCCAATTGTCGGTCAATAAAGGACATTTCTGTTATAGTCCTTTTCCCCCCACTATTATGCAACTGCCTCTGTCCTTGTTTTAGGCAAACAGCCAGTCACTTAGCTTGTAAAGCACAGCAGCAACAGCAGTTCCAATATTCACACACTGAGAACAAACCTGGTCACAGTATCTGCTTCCTGCCATCCAGCTGGTGAGCTGGCTGACCTATTTGAACTGTAGGCTCCAAGCCAATGCAACATATGGACAATAGGGCAGTGCGATTACAAAATGCAAAATAGATGATGTTATAGCAGACCTGTTATGCCTTTCCCACCCATCTTTCTATTTTGAGTTTATTTTAAAGTTAGTATCTATATAGTTCTGATTCTGATATTTAATGTAAATATATATATATATATATAGTCTTTATATATATATTACATTTTAATCTAGCTTTTTATACAGTTCATCCGCTGACATTTATCTGTTATCTAAAGTAAATTAAGTCCAAAATATTGGCTTGGATTTTAAAGGATTTCAGTGACAATGTTAGTCTCAATTACCAGTCACATTTATACACCGATGTGTGTATTGGTCTGTACATTTGTGAGTGTGAATGTGCCTCTAGTGTAAAGTACTTTGGGTGGTCAAAATGACTGGAAAAGCACTACATGAGTTCAGTCCATTTCCCACTTTGCCATTTTGTTTTTGTAACATTTCATATTCTTATTACTATGCTTGATAATACTGTCATGAGGAGGTTTAGTCATTATACAACTAGATGTGAATGCAGGCAGGAGGAAGGTAGAATCCCAGAACAACACAGAACTTAGGTCCCAGACATCATGGTGGATTTTTGAGGTGAGGCTTATTTCACTCAATATCATACCTATTACTGTGTTAGAGTCTTTATATAGTATAAATCCAGATTATTTGGTCCAAGGGTCTAAAGCTAAAGAGGATTTTAGCTGGCTTAAAATGGATTACCTCCTATATATGCCATCGCAGTGGTTTACGCAAACACAACCTCATGCACCTTTAAAACTATTTAAATTTGTCAGATATTCTCACCAGAAATGCTTCATAATTTCTCTTCTCAGCATGTTTTACTCCATAAGATCACTGCCTCCTCCAACCATTTGCTGTGTTAATGATAAGAATGGTTTAAAGATTTATTTAAAAAAAAAAAACATTTTGCAAAACATTTGTCTTTTTTTTTAGATTGAAAGTGTTTAAAGGCAGTGAAAAACTGCTTTGACTCTTTGTAGCCATTAGCTTTGACCTCTAGGACCAGATAAGGTAGGTGTATAATAAATAAGGACTATTGTAATATATTAGCTTCCTGTTACATTTTGATGCAATCTCACTCAATAATCCTAAACTGTTTCTCCAGCAGTTAATAACAGTTATGAAGAGGGTGGGCATTGTGTTAAACCTTGACTCAAGACGATGTACAAGTTTTTTAATCCTCAAAAAGCAGATGATTTGCTGAGCAAATTGTTATATTCTGATATTTTTAAGGACATTGTGTCTGTTTCCCTTTGTAGCTACTGCAAATATAAACCCTTTCCTCCTTCATGCCAAATTATGAGAAATTATTCTTATGATTAAATACATATTAAACAATAGCCCCAGACAAAAAAGTACATGAATAAGCATAGCCTTTGTGATCTATTGGTATGTTAAGACAATGCATGGTGTGTTTTTAAAGATAACGAATTTGGAAAGAAACTTCAGAAATATAACAGAATATGCAAAGCATGAAGCATAGTTGCTTTTCTGTTATGGGGTTTATTTTTATGGATTTTTTTTAATTACTGTTTCATTGCATAAGTGTGAGAGAAGTCATCTGGTGCTTCAAGAAATCTCTTCTGACAGGCAAGCTTAGGTAAGATGTGCATCTAGATGGAAAAAAGCACAAAAAAGAAAAGAATGAAGCTCTTGCATGCACACTCAAAGATTGATCTCGCATTTTAAGTAGTTCTGTGTTTGATTCTGGGCAACAAAACAATGGCATAATTGTAGTTCCAGACAAAAAAAAGACCCTTTTAAAAGTAATTCTACTTTCATAAATGTCAAGAATACAAAGCCCTGCCTTCAAAATTAGTCCCAAACTCCTGTCCTTTCTCCAACGTGCATTTCCAATAAGACTGCATTACTTACAGTTCTTGTAAAACATTTGCAACCTGAATGGGCTTTTATGTTAATACATTGAGCAAAACAAAGTTGATAAATGTGCAAAACCCATTACAAGGAGCAAATTTGATACCTCCATACATGCATATTCAGTGTGACCCAGAGCCATAGTGTGCATCCATAAAAACGTCTCATGTACCAACTTTCATGCTCTGCTGAGAGTCTTTAACGTGCATTTGTGTTTTGGTTTCATAATCCCTCGAAGCATCATGTGACAAATCGTAGCGTGACAGCAGCTTGCTGTTGTGGAGCTTCCAAATGCACTCTGTGCTTCTCTCCCGTAAGGGGATGATGGAGCTGTCCCCCCCGATAAAACACTGGGCTTTGTGCGTGCTGCAAAAAATAAGTCTTAATGAACTGGTGGTGACTGCCGATCTGTTTCTTTCAGATCTTTTTCTTTGTCGTTGCTCTTCTGACTGTGCTGCTGTTAAAATTTGTGTTTAAACTCTCTTGCAGCTTGACGTGTGTCACTTCTCACATCTGATCCCACCTGCACTGCTTTCACCCGTTTGTTTTGCAAGTGGTTCTCTAAGAAAAGTTGTTAGTTTTTCATTGTGAACATAAAAAGTTCATGTCCTCTGCATGTGTTTTCTTCATAGATGATATTTCTCTTTGCAGTCACAAATACATGAAGACACAAACTCTGGCTGGCATTTGAGGAGATTGTGTCATCTTGAGATTCCTTCAGGAATACACTGCCTTCTAAGATATGTCGGCTACCAATTACTGTACACATCCAGAAGTGTCTAACAAGAATTTTCCAAGAAAACCCTGACATCTGAAATACGCTATTTCTGAGGAATTTCTGGGACTGCAAAAAAAAAAAGGGCACATAATTATTCAGCACAGAATATTTTAGAACGTTAACATAATCTAAAGGCTGACAGTGAGAATCTCTAGCTTTAAGTTATGGTCAACACTTTCTGCAATGCTGACCCGCTAAACACCGACATCTGATTTAAGCTAAAGTAGGAGGTGTGAAAATGCATCTTCACACTTTGACTAGATAAAAGCTGTGAATGTTTCCACTCGATAAACACACACATATTTATTGTAGCTGAAAAAGAGGTAACCAAGCATTATGTTTTTGTTTTTAATGACATTGTACAAACAATGACTAATCAACACTTAGAAAAACGTAGGATTTCAGGGTGTTTTTTTTCATTTCTAGCAACATTAACACCCGCATTGATTACATGTGTACTGTTCGGGGACACCTCTGATCAGACCTCGCACCACATTTAGCTGCTTTCTGCAATTCACACAAATTTTCATTATTGGAATTTTAGGTCCAGCAAAACAGCATTTTATAAATATTTGCATGTACTTTATATCCTCACGCATCAAATATGTGCTCAAATGAAACTGTCTTGTGGCGTATTCTGTCTGTGTCTTCAAGATGCTGCAGCCAAAGTCAGCACAACTGAATCTCGAGGAAACGTTGGTCCGATTATAGAGAAGTCCCCCTAATCGCTGACAGTGTCCCGTTTATAACGCTCTGGCCAACACATATTCTCCAAAGTAAACATGTTACCACATGCATATGTTCCACATTTATGTCTTGTTTGAGTCCTGGCCAGATTGTTTGCTTATACACCTGGAATCCACAGACTGGACTTATTTTTCAAACAAACTCAGTGTCTTTTGACCTTTGACCTGACTGTTTGCCTGAAAATTTCAATATGACTTCCTGTGTGGTCAGACGCTACAGTCTGAATGTGGTTGAAATGAATGAGACGTTTTCTCATATGAACTATCATATTCCATATGGTTAGAGATTTGAAAAGCTTTAAAATAATCAGTCAACCTTAAATGTTGGTAAATGTGTTACACCTTTAATGAGTCTCTATTCAGTGGAGCGATTAGGTGTAATTCAGTGTCATTTTTGAATGTAGATAATGTTGCTTAGCAAATTAACAAAATCTATTCTTCTTACTATCTGAAGTAGTGGCTTTCAGATGGTCTGGGTTTGAATTCTTATTGAGAAGCTACTAGCTGTATCAAAGCAATGGCACTTTTGTTTTTGTAGCTACTTATTTAATCACTATCCATATATAAGGCTGACAAAAAATAGTTATTATTGAGATTACTTTGTTTATAACTGATTCTGTAACTGTTTTAGTGTGAAATGCCTGGAATGATAATTAAAAGCTGTCTTAATTGTAGTTGCAGAGAAGAATTAATGATGTTGGTCTTTATTGTTTGTATTTGTATAATGTCTATATGATTGTTTTAGCTTAGTTAATCTTTAGTAAATACTAATGTGATTAATGAGAGATGTAATTTCTGAGTACATTTTTTAGTGGGGTACCATTGATATATGGTATAATCATTTATTCTAGTTATCATTTTACACCAACACTGGTTTCTTCACATCTAATATGTACTACCTGTTAAAAGGGAAAATAATCAGTAATTTAGAATCATTTTAAACATTCTGAGACTAAGTTCGAAAAATGTAGAATCATAAAAACAATGGCTTAGTCCCGGTACACACAGCTGTTATCTTGTTTGTAGAAAATTGATGCCCAGCCAGGAGGCTTATTTCCCCTGAAAATATGAAGCCTGTTTATGACATTGTAAGTCTTGCAGAAACCTGTGCCCCAAGCACGTGTTAGTCGGTGTACAGTGTCATGTTCAGTCATGCTCAAATGGTGAGTTATACTACCCTGCCTTTTCTGACCCCTGTGACTGGAAAACAGCTTCTCCATCAGGCTCAGTAGATGCTCCTCTCTGCTCTTTTGCTTTTTTAAAAAAAAAAAAAAATCTTTTCTGTTACCACCCTGTAATTCCTCTCCCTTATTTCCCCACTTTTATTCACTGGTTCTGATGTTATGCAACACGTTTTAGCCAAGAAGCTTAAAACAAAACCATGTTGTTGGTAAGCTTTAATCCAAGTAGCAAGCAACATTTGCTGCTTGCTACGCTTTTTGAATTGATAGTATGATAGAATATTGCAGCATGATGTCTTTGATCAAATGCAAAAGGGCCAGAAAGGCACATAAACAAAAGCTTTTATATGGTCCATTTCATGCACCTCTTACTTCATTTGCCCACTTCATTTGATCCACCCAACATCTTCATTCATCTTCCCCTTTATGGTGAGTGCAGCATGGCAGACTATAATAAATTTGATCCATGTGCCATTCATTTTAATTACAGTAGACTCTGTGGTTGAATTGAAAAATGTTTTAAAGGCAGTACCCTGCTTTAGGATCTTGATGGGATTTAATTAGGGATCTTAATTACAAAACTTATTTTTTATTAACAGTGACAAGAGCGACATTTTCGAGACTAGCCACTTTTAATTACCTGACATACATTTTCCCTTCTCCTTTATTCGTGTTCACTGCAGTACTCCGTTTTTAGTCTCAAAATCTCTCAAATGCTTGAATGTTAATGGGAACATCGGGGCTGTTCGCAAAAGCTGCAGGATTATCATCTATTATGCTATTTGATATCTGTAGAAAGCTTACATTGAAGCTGCAGTGGCAGCACATGTATTTTCTAAGTGTCAGGTGTATGGGAAATGTACAATATTTCATACCGAGAAGCAGAAAACTTAATGACTGATGTGAGAACTACAAACTTGCAGAGAGGGAGTAAGAGGCTGTTTTTGCTCATGTGTTCCAAAAAGTTTTAGTATACAAGTTCTTGAAAGAGCAGTCATACCTCTTCCACTTTTCATAACAGTAGAAACTTTAATATATTTCATTGGGATTTTATGTGATAGACCAACACAAAGTAATGCATTATTGTTAACTGGAGCGGAAAACTATGGTTCTTAGTTATTTTGAACATAAACTTTGTAATTGCAGCAAAGCTCTCTTACTCTGTTAACCCTAAATAAAATCCAGGACTTAAAAACACTTAAAGACAATGTGACGTACTGTTTAACAATATTTTAGAAATCAAGTCATAGAAATTTCTTCAGCTCAATCAAGACATTTAGGTAAACCTGCACAGAGGAGAACCTGCAGCACAAGTTTGAACACTGGCTATGAAAACTTCAGATCATGTAAAGGTGTTAAATTTGACAATCTAACATAAATCACTACTAGTACATTATACTTACTTGGATCGCATTGAAATGATACAAAAAATATGTTCTCACATCAGAAGAACAGTTTCCCTCTTATACTGCTTCAGAGACTAGTACAGCATGTCATATTGATCAATTCTCTGCTTTCTGTTTTTAATAAGCAGGCTCTGCAAAATTCAACTGCAAGAATTGTAATAAGGACCAGAAAGGGGCTTAAATTCTCTGCATTGGTTACTTGGGAGTTTTGGAATTGATTTTAAAGTGCGCATGTTTCTTTTTAAAGTTTTGGCAGGTTTAGTCTGATAATTTAACTGATACTTTTACCTTAAAAGCTTCACCTTACGTGCTGTCCAGAATTCCTGGGTCTTTTGAGAAAGGTCTTCAGTTGGTACCTAAAGTTAAAAATCAAACTCTCCACTTCCGTTGCTTCCTTATTATACCTTCACCTTTGGAATAACCTTCCAGGAAACCAGAGGGAAGCTAAGAATGTTTAGAACCAAACTACAAACCTTTCTCTTTAGCAAATTTTACATTAACTTTCACAGTTCTGTTACCAGGGCTTTGCTATTTACTTGGATCGGCTGCATTTTAACATGGTGTAGAGATGGAAAAGGAACAAATTGATTTTGGGAAGCTTTTGTGGTTATTCTGCCTCTTTTCAATAGAATAATTACTAGGCAATCGCTCTGCTGTATTTGTTAAAAAAATAATTCAAGTCTTCATTCAATAAAAGTATTGCTTTTTAAGGCTTTTTAATTTGTAGTGAATTCAATTGAAAATAGATTGAAAAGGACTTACAAAACATTGGTATTATCCAATTCTTTAGGATTTACAAAATGCCCCAATTTCATTGGAATTGGGGTTGTAAAAAAGTGAAAATATTTTTTCTAAATTTCTGTGTTTTTGACACATTTGTTCCACTTTCTTTGTGGTTGTTTAGCTAAGAACCGCTAATGCTAACAATGTAAGTGCTTCATTTGTCCCTCACCAGCAACAATCAAAATCCAATTCATAATATATATTTATAGGCATACCCAGCTTTCCATTTTCAAGAATGACAATTAAGTAAGCCACCTCTAAAATAAACTGGTGTTGTTTTTAATATTGGACAGCTGTGGTTCAGAGGGTAGTTAAATTGTGTATCGTTTGCAAGGGAAATACATTTGTGGTTTGTGCTGCAGAAAACAGAATTGGTGGGCTGTGTTCCTGAATAATTAGCAACATCCTACTTGTCAATACAAATAGCTTAGAGTGGAGGTAATGACACCCCCAATTTACACTTCATCCATTTCTGCTGTGCTCCGCTGCGCAGGCGGACCGCAGCAGTTCAGGAGCTCCCTAATTTACGCTTCTTGCATCCTTTCTCTGCTCTGCTGTGCTGTGAACTGTAGAGGTGCTTCAAGACACATGCGTGGAAAATGAGAGCTTGAGTGATAAAGTCAGTGATAAAAAGGATGAATGGAGGATAAATGGAGAGGTTTTTGAACGTATGTGTTTCTAAATGATGGCCTTGAGTTTTGGCAGAACTCAAAGATCATTTCCGGTTTGTTTTTAAAAAAGAAAATGGTTATATCACTGCTTTGTTGCCGTGTAGAATCTCTTTGCTCTGAGTTCAGCTTAGATGCAAAACAAAGTATAAATACTCAAAATGTATCAAGTTCAGAAATGATTGTATTGCTAAAAACAAACTGATACTTAAAGATGTTTTTGTGGATGTGCACTACGCTTAATTCCAGATAACCAGCCCAGATCTGCAAACATTGGGAAATTCTTGCAGATTTTTTTCATATTATTCACAACCTCAACCTTCAAGTAGTGAACAGGAAATTGCAGAAAAATACTCCAGTCATTTTAATTATTTAACAGTTTTGAGAGATGAAGTGGAGCTGATACAACTCTGATTAAAGTGAAAATGGATTATGATGAAAAGGAAACAAGTGAGTAGAAGAAAATTGGCTTTTCTAAAATACTTAAAGTAGAACTACAGATCATTAATTTCAATTAACAGTGCATACTAGGTGTTCTCAGCCAAGAGATGCATTTTGTTCATGATTACAGCATTTGCTTTGTTACAGGCTGTTTCCATGCTTTCAGCTTACTTTCACTACTACAGCTGACAAAATCTAATGCGATAATAACACATCACTTATTGTGTGACAAATTTTAGCAGTCCTTTGAAGAAGGTGCAGTAATTGACTGATTCAGATTCTAAACAGAGGCTTAACACTTAACCCTGGATGTCCGATTATCTGCCAGACGACCTAAATGACCCTATGAGGCTCTTTTTTTATGCCATGTGCAGATGGGAATTCACAATGACAGTAAGTGATGACACTCTTCACGGTACAGCAATAAACGGGCACCTACAGGCCTTCTTCACCATGTCTGCAATGTGTGTACGTACACCAGGTTCCTAAGTCCTCCCTGACTCCTAAAAAGCAAAAGTCTTGAAAGCCTGTCCACCCAGTCTCCATGTATGCAAACATATTGTCAGCCTTATTCCTGAAGTTCATGATAAGCTCCTTAGTCCTAGCTGTCAGCTGCTCCACCTCATCCATGTACGCAGACTTTGAGCCCTGTCATAGTGGTGTTATCAGAAAATTTCACAATGGCATTACTAGTATTGTGGAGGATCTAGAGCAAGGGGCTATAGGCGACTCTGACCCACTGAGTGTGATCACTTTGTAGTTCCTTGATCCAATGGCAGATGGAAAGTGGTAGACCTACATCTGACAGTTAAGTTACCAGTCCTTGGAGTAAGGTATTATTAAACACGGAGCTAAAGCCAATGAAGAGCAGCCAAGTGTAGTTCCCCAGTTGCTTCAGATAAGACAACATGGACAGCAGCAGCTAAAGCTCTGTGGACATGTACACTCTTTAAACAAACTGGTGGGGATCAAACATTGGAGGAATAAATTACATAATGTGGACCCTGATAAGTTTCTCGAAGGACTTCATAACCACAGAGGTCACTGCAAATGTCCTATGTTCATTTAGACTCATGATGGACTGCTTTCTTTGGCCAGACACACTATGATGGAAGATTTCAGACAGGGTGGAACAATGGAGAGGAACAGAGACGGGTTAAAAATCTTTGTAATAACTCCAGCCAGGTGGTCTGCACTGCCTTCCGGTACTCGACATCAGAGGTCTAGATGCTTTCCATGGATTGATGGTCTGTAATTTTCCTGGAGTAGTTCCAGGAAGATTACTATAATTTGTCATTGTTTGCTTATTTTGTGTATTATTCAATCTAATTCAAGCCTTAGATGGACTCTAAAGCTTTCTATTGTTGTGAGTAAACAATTTTCTCTATGTGAATGTGTATCTGTCTACTGTGCAAGTTATAAGTAACAACTTAATCAGTAATCAATGCACACTGACGGTTAGAAAAAAATCCTCAAGACACATATAGAGACAAGAATGGATGCATAGTCCTAAATAAATGTAATCTGTCTGTGATTTCAAAACCTCTTTGTAGATCAACAGAGTACAAAAGGAAAAATGCAGAACCAACTCTGATAATGTGGTGAAAAAAGACGTCCCACTTCCAGGACTATAATTTATCTCAAAACTAGGGTGGATCCCTGATGTTAAAATTTGACCCCCTCCATCTTCAAGTCATCTCTGCCCCCGATTAATGAGTCCTTCTACATGGAAGGATCTATGCAAATTACCCAAAAAAATCCAAAAAGATTCACAAAACTAGTGTTTTTTTTAATCAAAAATGTTATTTAGACTACTAAAAAAGCATGATGAAAAGGATTTACGCTTAAAAAAAGCAATATGCAGCATAATTAATGAACCTGACTTTGTCAAACTCACACCGCTTTTCATTTCACGAGCCACATCCTTCAGTTGGCAACCTGACAGTTAAACTCTGATGGATACAAACGTAATGATGTAGAGCTTCAAATATTAATCACCAAGTAATCTTGCTTCAAAGCTTAATCTGGGATTAAGGCTCTACTCTGTGACAGCTATGCATGACTTTATGCAAAGACAACTGTTTAGCAGCTGCTTGTAAGGAACGTTTTTACTCGTGAATATGTCTGTTTAGTTTTGTTAATCATAGAGATCTTGTTGACCATTATATGAAATTTAAAATGTTAGGGAAAAAAACAGTATTACACACTTTTCATTTAAAATTCTGCATAACTTAATCTCCTATCTGAGATATTCTTAAAGTGGATCATCAAATTCCTTTGTAAAATAGGTTATGCTCTCCAAAACAAACATCTCTTTTCCTGATATCCAGTTATCACTGGTATGTGCTTAACGTTTTTGGTGAAAACATACATTTTAAAAACAGCCAGAGATTCTTTGGGTGGAATATCCTAACTGTGTGTGTAAAGCAAATGATTATTTTTTATCAGCGATTTAGAGAAAACACAACACAAGTTAAAAGTCTCCTTCGCCTTCAGAGAAGGCTTCATGCATGGTTTCCTCAGTTGTCAGTGAATTTAACAATTACATTTCTTGATGTGTGAAAACTATGACCAAGTGAGAACAAAACAATTGAGATGTATTATGAGGTGGATGATTGGTCAGTCGAAATCTTACAGCTAATATTCATAAATGGAAGAGCCCTCTTCTCTTTCTCTGCAGGTGATAGAGAGATTGTAACAAAGCCTAAATTCTGCGTATATCAGCACCAAAATCTGTAAACAGTAACACAGTCAGGACCATTTACAAAGATTAGCTAATGAAGTAGTCAATTAAGGAGAGTTTAGGCACAGATAAGTGGAAAGATATTACTAATCAAGGTGTCATTTGATTTCTAACATGGTGACACAGTTTTTTTATAGCTTTGTTTTTTTCCAAATGAGCAGGGAGACACAGTGGAATAGGGAACCAAATGTTTCCTTCTCTAGCCCTTTGATTTGTTCACACTGCAAGTCAAGTTTCCATGGAAAAATCTAATTTACCAAGTAACTGAAGTGAGACTCATATTTCATGGCAATGACCCTGCAATCGAACATCAGAATAAGGAATGCATAAATCTGAAATTGAAACTGAGCCTTGACCCTCTGTACTTTCTGATTAGTTTGAAGAATAATTATCTGATAACTTGGAGGTACCTGTATGGATATGTCATCATTGGGTAGGTTGCTGATCTTTGGATATATAGTGATCCCTCGTTTTTCTGGAGGTAGGGGGTTGTGTTCTGAAAATAACCCGCGATAAGCAAAATCCGCGAAGTAGAGTTACCTTTATTTTTTTTTTTTACCATTATTACATAGCATAATTAAATACCATACATTAAAATCAAAGAACAAGCCTATTCTCAGATCAGTAGATGTTCGTGTCCATCCATCGAGCCTTGATGTGATCCGGACTCATGTCGCTTTGCGAGATTCACAGCTGTATCTACGGCAGAGCGATGGATCTCGTCAAAAGAGCCTCCGGTCGGGTTTTGCGCTGATTCTGGCCGCACTTTTTTCCCAGCAGGCATTCAAAGTTTCAGTTTTCATCTCTTTGAACTGCCAAGCTCTGTATTACTTATATTTAAATACCGTAAGGTTATTGGCACACAGGTAGAGAAGAAGCGTAGACGCAGAACACAATGCACTGTGGGAAAAAAACAGAAACATCCCAAAAAAACCACGAAGCAGCGAGACCACGAAAGGTGAACCGCGTTATAGCGAGGGATCACTGTATGTATTAAAAAAATAGATGTTCTGAGCTAACTAATCTACTCAGTTTGAGTGCAGCAGGACTCCTACCCTTGATCCCAATGAACAGACACTATTCATAACAGGAGTGGCACAAATATGTCAAAGGTGTGACAGTATTTGAGAAAGAGGCACGTTTTTATAAGGTCTCTCTTCTTTCTGCTCCGATTAGTTGTTGCAAAACAATGTTTACGTTCACTGGTGATGTAATGTGATTTTGTTGAGTAAATAAACTTATTGATTGATTATATTTAATGACAAAAAAATCTGTCTAATTTACTTATACTAAAACTCAGGAAACATGAATTTTTCAGTACTGAACAGTGACTTGCAAAAAGTGACAGCAGTTTTATACAGGTTTTCAAACTGCTTACACTTGCATTTTGCCCATTCGTTTCTGACATCGGCACACAGCATGAAAGGCTCTCGCCAACCAAGAAGATCAGCAGGGTAGCAGTCAGTTTTCAGAACCCTTTTCTTGGTTGAGTGTAAACAGCTTAAAAAAATAACACCGAAGGGCAACACAAATCAGCGGCACCAAACACATGTCAGAATATGTGCCACTGTTATTTTCTAGCAAATAAACCTTAGCAGCCACAAATGGTCTGTGCCATGATCCATGGCATGGCAGCCAGCTATTTTCTTCTGAGCCAGCAATTCAGAAGTATTACGGTTTTGATAAGACTATTCAAAGCAGAACTCAGGCCACACTTCAGAATTAGTGTTAGAAGCAGTTAATCAGTTAATGTGGGTTCAATAACTGATCCCAACTCCCTAAGTGCACTGCTCTTCATAAGTTGAAACTTTCTAACTAGTGTTGTATTAATAACACACATTCTTGCTAGAAATGATTGAACTTTAAAATATTTAATCTGCCGTGATATCCACTGTTTAACACAGGGAACAAAGAGAGGGTACCTCAAGAGAAAGCATAAAAGTGGAGGGCGAGTTCTGCATGTCTAAATTTTCCTGAGACATCCGGCACATGAAGTTGTACTTGAAGTTTGACGTCTGATTTATCTCCCATTAATTTGTAGGAAGATACTACTTCACCAAAATTCTACGGAGAACAGTGATGCTATTTCCTTTTTACATGCAGTACATTTCAGTACAGACATAAAACTGAAAATAAATTATTATGTCTTTGCAACCACAACAATATACCCATTTTGTTTGTTCCCATGAGTCTCAACTTTTCCTGATTATGTTACTGATAAACGTTAAGTGGTTAAAAAAGACAGAAGACATGAAACACACTGTCAAGACACAAACTGCAGTTGTTTTGAGAGAATTCTTTGCCATGTTCGTTATGTTACTCAAGTGTATTTCATGGGATAATAATGGCAATAGTTTTTTGTTTGAAATTCTGCCCAAAATTTCAATTTGTTTTTTCTTCAAACAGACAAGTTAGAAAAGTTAGACAAAAAGAAAAACTGAAAGACAATCAGACGTGATTGTCACCATATTGTCTTATTCAAGTAGAGAATAATAAAGGTACTGACTTGTTAAAGATGTGGGTTTTGTGAAGCACCTATCAGAACTGTCCAGTGGTAATAAAAGAATGGACCTGATCAGCAGCAATACTCCTGCAGGCTGCAGGGCTTTAAACACTGCTTAATAGAAACTAAGGGGCTCAGTATATGGCAGGAAGATTATACAATCACTAGCAGCTTTAGCCATTGATAAAAGACAGAATGGATCCAGTTTTTCAGGTCGTTTCTACCAGATTAGACCAAACCATGTTTTGTTTTTTGGAATAAACCTGGTTTATTCTCTGCGAACCAGAGAGATCTGCTATTTGTGCCAACACATAACTAAACAAGGGCTTTTAATGAAAGTTAGCAGTTGGTGAGAGTTTGTTCTTTGGTGCAGATTAAGTTCTCTGTTTGAAGTATTTTTTTCCTATTTGGGTTAAATTACAGTTGTGGAGTCTTTCCCCCACAATGAATCCTGAACGGTGCTGGTGTTAAAATATATTAAAAGTAACACCAGTGTAGTGTTGATCACAAAATATAATGTGGTGTTAAAAAAAGTAAATAATTGACCCACAAGGTGTCAATATCAATCGAATCCAGTGGAAAATATTCAAAACAATACACAGAAATGGAAAGTTTAACTTTTCTTATACCCATTTCAGTATTATCGACTAATGTTAATTTGACAAAAAAATGGGTGTCAATCTTTTAACACTTTCAAAATTGTTACTTTAACACCTGCTGACTTGGACACATATAGACACTTTGGGGTGCTAATTCAACACCGGCATTTTTACTGTGCGTTTTGTCGACTGAAAGATATGGACTGTCCATCATATTTTTTTAGGTTACATCCAAAATAATGGCTAAACTATTGATGCTTTTGCCTTCATTTTTTTAAATTAGAGCTTTCTTTAAATTCTAGAATTTTGCAGGTTGTACTGCGTTATGCTTTGTCTAGATTGTATCTGATAAAGTAAGACATTTTGCATTATAATTACTATTATTTTTAAATGTACGATTAGTTGATGCCCAGTGCCCACAAAACCTGAAATACTTTCATTTCCAGTGATGGTAAGAAGTGCTGCCTCTCAGAGTTCATCAGAATGCAGTTTCTGTGCAAGTCTATGTTCCTGATTCAGCTTGGACCAAAATGTAATGGGGAATACAGGTTGAGTTCTGCTCATCAGTCATGGCCTCGAGACGCCTCATCCGGTCATCTTACTTGTGTGGAATGTTGCCACGATTTACATATGAATTACATAGGCTATTTATTTTTTTATTTCACAATGACCTTTGATAAGCAATATAAAAATAAGCCCTAATACATTTCAGCATAAATCCAGCAAATGGAATAGAGAGTGCTTTAGATTCAATTCTTTACCTTTATCCTTTTGTTTTTATAATGGTTCTGTGATTTTTTTTTTGTTTGTTTATTGGTTTCCAGACAAAACATCTCATGCATTAATTTCTCTTAAACAACACCAATGTTTTTCAATGAAAATCACAAAGGGAGGGTATTTCCACAGATTAAAGCTCTTTTCACAGTTCAATAGCATCAATTTGCAAATATAAACTGGTTGTCATGCTGAAAACACCTAGAAATGTTTATCCTTTCAGGCAAAAGGGAAGCTTGGTTAATTGAAAAAGCTAAAACACACAGAAAGCCTCTACAGGGGACTTTAAAAATACTACCAGATTGTCTGTCCATTAATTTTTATAGAATATATGAAATCCACACAAGCTCCCAGATGAATTTTTCATCGGAGGGAAGACATGTGGTAAAATGAATTATGATGTCCTTACTTAACCTTGAGGTCTAATTTTTATGCAGAATAAATCTCCATAAACTTGTTTCTATTCTTCTCCATGTTTGATGAATACTTATATAATTAGTTTTTGCTATGGTCAAACAATCTTGATTTTACGTCTATTTAAAGATTTTAGAACCTATAATATCAAATCTTTACAAAATATAACATTTTAACAAAGGATTCATTATTTATGGACATAGATGAGCAAAAGTCTATTAACCTTTTTACCATTAGTGTGGGAACTTTAATAATTTTCAATAAAATAGTTTAAAGCCTATTAAAATAGCTTTTTACAATTTTATACTTAGAACATTGTTGTTCTGGTTTTCTAATCACTCAACATTCATAGAAGACTATGCCAAAACATACACACTGAATGTCAAACTTGTTCACAGATTAACCAGAACCACAGTGTAAACACTATTAGACATTTCTACACATTGTTTTATAGACATCTATTTAATTTTCAACCACAATTGTGTGTTGTTTAGATGTCTTTCATCTGTTCCACAAAATTTAGTTTGTATCATGTAATTTTGAGTCAAAGTTTTTAATAGAAAAAAAAAGATTTTTGACGAGCACCAAAAAATAAAAAATGAGTATAACAATGAACAAAACATCCTTGGATCATCCTACCAGCTGCAAGGATAAGAAGCTTGTTTTGACTTAACTCTGAGGTTTGTAAAGGCCTTTTGAGATGGTTTAAAAAAAACATTGTCAAAGTAAGTTAGGTTCATGTCTATGGACGGCACGCCTTCATTATTTCCTTTTGTTTTCCTTTATCCCCTAGCATATCTCAGCAGTTTTGAATACAAAACATATTGTGTCTGCCTTATTGATAAAAAATGCATGAAAGACTATGATGATTGTGTATTGTATATCTAAAGGACTAAACAAACCACATTTATGGCACAAAGCTATGCTTTAGTGCTGGTAAAGATTATATGGCTAGTCTTAAACATGACATTTTTTTATTGCAAGTCTCTGCGTGGGGAGATCTGTCTCTTTAGAAAGCGCTACAGCTTGGACAGGATACACACTGTACTTTTAATTTAATCCCCCTACTTTCTGCTTATTTTCATACAGTTCAGGTCCCAGAGGGCTCTTGTCTACTTTAGCATTTATTTGGTTTGAAGATAAATCCATCTCAAACAGATTTCCATTTTGTCTCAGCAACAAGAGATATGTGCGTGCATGTTAAAAATGGAAAATGTGATCTCCTCAGGGCTGCCATGTTCAGAGGAAACAATTTTGGATGCAAGTTTAAAAAAGCTTACTTTTCTCCTCCCTTCCTCTTTTACCAGTTCTGGAGTCCTTGTATGGAGATGGATTTCAGATAGTGTATTGCTGTAGATAAATACTGAGGTACGTTGAAGACTGGTGTGTCGATCAGAATGAGTTAAAACCGCCTCATCGCAGACCATATATTAATATTAACTACGGCTAGTGGAGCTGCTGAAAAACCAAGAGTAAAGGATTTTATGTTGGTTGTGGGATTTGAACTACTAGGAAAATAATATTTGTAAGAAAGTCCAAGATGATTGTTTTTTTATACCATGCCCACATACACATACCTATGGCACAAAAAAAAAAAACATTTCAAGCTGTTTTTTATAAAAAAACAAACTCAAAGAAAAAGAAAACTTAATGAATTCTTCATCACTACTGAGGAATACATCATCATATGATAATTTAGCAAGGTACCATTTTTTTTTAATTGCATATAAAAAAATAAGGCCAACCACACTAAGTACAGACATGCAGCCTGATTGAAATGTTAAGACTGGCTTTCCTCTGGGTACGGATGATCTTGGGACACTTGTACAGTGCATCTGAAAAGTATTCGCAGTGCTTCATGTTTTCCAAATTTTTATGCTTCAGACTTATTCGAAATTGTGTTAAAGTAATATCTTTAAATAAACACAGTGGTAAATGGAAGAAGTTTGGACCCATATAAGAGATGTTGACAAGCAGTCCAAGAGTAACTGCAAATTTAGGAAAATGCCAAGTTCTACAGTTGTTTGAGTTGGTTTTGATTTTTGTTCATTTTTGAACTTTGTTTCAGTCCTTTCTTAGTGTTTATTATGTTTATTTCTTGTCTTGTCCTCTCTAGTCCTAACTAGAGTAAACTAGTTACTCTAGTATTATTATGTTTCTCATGTTTAGTCGTTCTTTAATGTGTGCTTTCCCCCACCCCTCTGTGCCACTCTCTTTCTTTTTCTCTCTTTCTCTTTCTTCCTCCGTCTGCCTTCTGTTCTCTCACCTCACACCTGCAACCCATTGGCTCATCTGTACAGGTCCGTTGATCCAGCATTCTTCTGTTCACATTCCTAGCTGGATCTTCCTGTTAAATCCCATTCGTTCCTTGTTGCCCCCTGGTTGTGCTCCTCATGTTCCTGGTTCCTGTTTTGCTCCTGCTCTGTGTTCATTTGGCTAGTTGTAAGTTTTGTTTCATCGTATTTATTTTTCATTAAATCTCCACCATCCATTTGATGTTTCTGCCTCTTTGCCTATTGATCCACTTCAACCTCCACAGAACATGACAGAAAAAGTAGATTACAAAATATAAAAGTGGCACTTAAAAGTTGGCATAAAAATGTTTCCAGGAAAGTGCAGTATTTTGTTTCCCTAAAATTAAAATCTTTCTTATTGCAGTTTGCACAATGAATATACTACTTTCTTTCATCGACTGATGATGACTCAAGTGAGACAATAAATAGCCACTGGGCCGAAAGATTTCATGGTTATCATTAGATTTTATGTTATAGTGTGCTTTAATGGTGATGTATGTGTATACATAATTGTTTCAGTAAATTATATTGGCCAACTGAAGATAAAATTATCACACTAGCACTATAACTATCTGTGTACATTTATCTGCCTAAAAGAAGAAGAAACAAACATTTGTCTGATTTAACCTTAGACAGTGAGAAAGTATGTGTGTGTATTTTTATTGGTGATAGATGGAAAGATAGAGGAACAGATTAAGTTTACTATCTTCATCTAAATGTTAACTTCCATAAATAATACAAGCTTTTATCTGAGCAACAATAGACAGAAAGATGTTTTGTACTTGAGTTCAAAATTGTGAGAAAAAAAAACAAACTTATCTATTACATATTTTCAAGTTTGAGTGGCAATTATGTATTTTTGTCCAGTGGAGATATAATTGTCTCTCTCTCTGTTGGAGGAGCAATTAAGAGAGGAGCAGCATTATTTCATCATAAAAACACAAAGTCAAGAGGCAGAAAACCACTTTGAAATGTAAAATTTTACAACAAAGCGTACAAAGATGATAACAAGAAAGATTATTTGAATACAAAACATGCAAATGATTCTAGTGCAGTCACACAAAGACAATCACTTTGTCGACTCCATGCAATAATGTGAAGTAGTTCTCAAAAAGAATCAGCTGTGTTCAAAATAATAGCAGTCCAACCTCACAAATTCTTACTGTTTTTCTGCATCACAAATAACTTACTTGTTGTCATAGTAGAGTAAAACATAATTAGCCTTGGCAAGCTTTCTGAATATCCTACTAATTTTAATTATCAATTTGAAGGATCATGTCCAAAACAGTAGCAGTGCAGATTGCAATAAGTGAGGCCACTCATTCTGTGAAAACTCTGTTGTCACACAAGTGACAAGTATTTAAGGGCAAAGGGATCAGATGTTGTTTATGCTAATTGTAGTTCATTCTCCCTGAAATTCTGACTAAAGCATACCTTTGAACAATGTCTGGAATGACTCATTTTAGTCAGTTAGCTTTAAATAAGCACTGATTAGAGAAGATAAAACATTTGAAGATCAGAAAATATTCTCAAAGGCATTCAAATCAAGACCAAAGTCTGAAATATGTGAGGGAAATATAAAAATAAATGATCAGGTAAATTCCCAAATTTTAATTTGTGCCAAAACGTATGCAGTGAAAACCAAATATGTTTGAAAATTGATAGGATAGGATTAGTGGAATATTTAATTTTGCTAGACTAGTGAATCTATTCACTATTCACAGGTTGGTCGACTCCATACAACACAGATGATGGGCAGTTTTCAGAAAAAGGAGATGCTAAATATTATTTACAGATGCACAGGGAAGCCGAATATTTTTGGCCACTGGGCCTAGAAAAATATTTTTAGTCTACGATGTGATCTATGCAAAATAATGTTGCTTTGAACAGGATAATATTCAATGTTCTTCAGTTTCTGTTTTAAACAATCTTGCCTTCTGTTTTTTGATGTAATACTTTCGAATAGAATGTACAGAGTTCTAATCAGAATATGCATATGGAAAGAAAATCCTTTGTAAAGACTTTAAGCTTTTCTGACATTTACATGCACACTATTTCTCTTGAACGCAGCTGTATGTGTGCGGTGAGTTTATGTGACAGACTTTGACATCTTCCAGACCAACACCTGCAGAAAAACAGAAGTTTTTCTTTACAATCAGTGAGCTGAGTTTCTTTACAGCTCAGCTCACTGATTGCATCACAGTGAATTTCCTTGAGTTGTGTTAACCACCGATATTAAAGTTCTGTTGTCAATGAGACACATCCCTGATCAAGTCTATTAGGCCTTTTACGTCAGTCTTGTCACTGTTGCAACACACAGTGCGTTTCCTGTGTGCTATGTCCTTTACATTCAAGAGTCTCTCTCCTTGATATTTTTCCTCTGCAATATAAGAGTTGAATTCAAGTCCAGAAACCTTCCATGTCTCTTGTAACAAAGGAAACCCTGCGTTTTACTGAACATGTGGTGACGTTCGAGGACACAAACAACTTTCTCTCCACAGTAACACTGAGCAGGGTTGCAAATAGTCCTGGGGTAACAGAGAGAGTCAAATGTTGATGAATTTTGAATAAGACGGGAGCTGGTGATTGTTGCTCTGGCCACTTCAACATTCACGGCTCTGCTTGGCACGTGCGCTAGTGGCTATGGGCTAGTGCTTGTTGTTTATTGAGGTTTGCCATAGGAATGCAGGGAGGCAGCGCACTGTGAAGTGTGAACCCCTACAATATATATATCAGCTTGATAAAAGAAAAGATCCCAAGCTTAACAAATCCCTAATCATCTGTGCAAAAAAGAGCTCAGCAAGTATATAAAAATTGTGGTAGCCACCATTATTTAACAAAAATATATATTGTTTTAGAAAAATCTGAATTTATATCATTGTTCATAAAATATTTGGAAGGTATTACAGTAGGAGGTTACTGTTTTCGCAGGTGGAGATGGAAAGAAGTGACGAGGCAGAGGAGGCGATGGAGAGATGAAGGATGCAGAGCCATGTGAGAGTCTGCATTGAAAAGCAAGAGAGGGAATTAAGATGGGTTGAGGGAAAAATGGAAAACGCAACAAAAACAATTGGACAAATTAATACCACAAAAAACACTGATGCAATAGTGCAAAATCTGTTGATTTTCTGAG
The DNA here is from genome assembly GCA_903067075.1 of Micropoecilia bifurca. Taxonomy (NCBI): domain Eukaryota; kingdom Metazoa; phylum Chordata; class Actinopteri; order Cyprinodontiformes; family Poeciliidae; genus Micropoecilia; species Micropoecilia bifurca. The sequence goes on from CAEGAF010009962.1 coordinate 20,874, forward strand.
ATTAGTAGACAGAGGCATGCAGATCATTATACTTAAATTGAGTTTCAGTGGTGGTTGTTTCAGTTTAGCAGATCATAATTCCAATTATAAAAATACTCACTTTTAAAATGATGCTCTAAACTCATTAAATTTGTAACACCTGCCTTCTGTGTGAGCCTCTTCACATTCCTGTTTTGGGAGGTTTTAATAAGAATCAAGAGGAACAGGAAAACAAAGAGTGATTGATTGAACCTCTACTGCTTGCTTGCACAAGCCAGAAAAAAAAAAAAAAAACCCAGATACAACACCGGCCTAGAGAGCTGCTGGTGCCAAAGTGAAATGAGCTGTTTATTCAGGTTGCCGAAAAATAACCCAAAACTAAATTAAAAATGTGCCCTGCTAAATTAGATGCCCTGCTTTTCCAGCAGGAGTTACGGGAACTAGAAGTGATTTTGCCATGCAGCAACTCGGGGGTAAATAGAGAGCAGCTCTGTCGATCAGTTCAGTAGTCAGTGACGATGGTGAGAACTGAGGAGTGAAAGCTGCTTTTTGATTGGTCCTCAACAGATTGAAAATTACAGGGTCAGCAGTCCGCACAGCAGCAGCCCATTTTCTGAAGCAGACGATTAATGTCCAATTCAACATAGAACGATGTTGCAGGACAATGTGTGGATGATGTGAAGCAAGGCAGAGAGCAAAGGTGAGAAAGTCGGGTGGTGGAAGAAATTTAAAGTTATGAAAAAAATCAACTTAAATTGCTTCCATGCAGCTGTGTAAAAGAAAAAAAAAGTGGGTCACCTGTCTTCCACTGGGACTAGTTAAACAAGGGTTTTATGCATTAACAAACTTAATAAACTGGAAAATGTAAACTGAGTTGTTTTTCAAGCTGACATTCTGATTAACCATTAGTTACACTGCTAATTAGTATTATTAAATATTTTGCAAGCCCATCCTTCCTTCCTCCTCGTGAAAAAAGTGAAATGTATCATCTGAGCAAAAGTTTGAAGGGGAGAGAATTACTTCACCTGCAACGAAAGCTTGAAAGCAAAAACCAATCAAGACTTTAAGTTTCATTTTCTTTCAATTCCATTACTGAAAGAGAAAATTAAACTGACCCATTTTCTGTGGATGTTTTGATACTAAGTACTTTGAAATTAAATGCCTTAATTTTCATGTGTATTTGGACAGGAAGGGCACCAGCACCACAGGGTCTCTCTGTGCCCCCCAGGGTGACCAAACTCGGTGCTTTTTGGGTCTGTTCAGCATGCTTCTCACCAACTCCATACCCAATCCTCTTTTTTTATAGACCCCCTGCAATCTCTTGCTCTAGGCATTATTCCTGATCACAGAACTCTGACTTAAACTAAAGTTACTATTTAAGATGGTAAAACCTAAAGCAAGTATAACAAATTGACCATTTTAATATGCTTTAAATATTGTCTTCCTAAATGACTGCCTGTTGAGAGACTGTCTGTTTCTGTCCTCCCACTATTACTGGGTTTCATCCAAAGTTAACTTTTCAGCCTAAGAAAAGCTTTGAAATTTTCTCTTAATGCCAACAATGTGTAGCTCTTATCAGCTGAGGAACAAAGGTCATAGAAATTTTTTAAAATCATAATCCATCACTTTGTAGCCTCGATTGATGATTGTGCAGCTACTATATGCATCAGTCAAGTGATAAAAGGATGTAGAGTAAATCATGAGTCATTAGAATGTCTTAGTTTACTGACTGTGTCAGTAAACCTTCGAGTTTAGCAATATTCAGTTGAAACGTAATTATATATTGACTTTGCAGTTATGGAATGTACTTGTGTCACACAAGAAGATAGAAATAATGTCCACCATTAGAATATAAAAATTCTAAATAAAAAAAATAATGCTTTATGTGGAACTGTCTGATCTGTCCTCTCAGTAATTAGTACCTGTTTATCTTACATGTCGAGTTTAATCAAGCTGGAGTTTGGAAAAAAGACAGATGGGGAAAAAAAAAAGCACAAATAGCCTTAATTGTTGTTGCAATTCCTAGCACACATAGTAGTGGACATGCACAAGGTGGGTTTCCATATAAGCATTTTTAATCACTTCCAGATATGTCATCTTTGTTCTTACACCACAAGCCAACCTCAGGCATAAACACACTAAGCAAAATCCCAATTCGCTTTTGACTTTTTGGCTCCACTGTGGGATTAGAAAAATCCAGCTGATGTACAACCACCGACAGTTTTGTTCGGGCACAACTGACAGCAGGGTGCCACTCTGTTATGGGAGACAACAGTGTTTTAAAAAGATAATTACCAAATATATTACTCTGTTTTTAATACAAAGCTTTCTCAAAATTTTCAAAAATTGTAGCGCGAGCATTGCTCTTGCTCTTCAAACTGTGATGGATTGAATGTTCCCTGTTGGATAATACTAACCCTTAACATTAATCTGTTATTTAAATGTTATTTAAAGTGTTACCAGCCTCTGTTCAGAAATACTAACCCAAAAATACTTTTTTTTGTGTATGAAAGTTTTAAAAGGTACAAGGTCCCCTATGACGGTGATATAGAAATTTGTTTTGTTACCAAACAGATTCACAGCTCTGGAACTCTCAAGGACCCAATGTTAGATGGAATCTCACAAAGTCAAGCCTGTAACTATGGAAAGAAAAATACTGCATCAGACATTTCAAACACCTCAGGCTAACCTGGAGCAATCTGCAGTGTTGATTTCAGCCTATGATGCTGCACCACACTGAGCCAAACAAGACAGAAACCGTGAAAGAAATTCAAATGAGCCAGAGCAGAGCAATGTTTGCATGTTATTAATTTTCTAAAAATTAACTTTGAGTAGAAAGTGACTTGAATGCAACTGTGTACCAGCGTGAGGACTCCTATTGAATTTCGAAGGTTTTTGTACCTAGCTGAAAAATATACACTTACATCAATCAAATGGGAAAAAAACACAGAAATTTGTTAACATTCAATTAAACATCATGATGCAACTCTTATCTGCATTCTCATTTGTTTGTCATGCAAACTGCTTAAATGTTAATGCATCCTAATATTTTTTTTTACATTTATAACAATCTTAAATTTATTTTATTAGACCAAAACAAACACAAGCCATACAAAACGAAGGTGCTTAAATTTGATAAAAAAAATAAAATAAATAAATATCCTGAGCACATTATCCCCAAATGTGATGCTGTGGGGTTAGAGATGCTGATCAATCATACATGATTGGGAAATCCTCGAAACTTACTTGCCAACCATTTAGGGTTGCCTAAACACTTGCGCTCATGAAATCCTGGCTTTTCTGCGCAGTCTCCTCTTTGGACCTGGAGTCTCCAAGCCGTCTCACTGCAGCCTCACAGAGCAACCCGACTCCGTTACTCCCCTACTGGGCTCCACTGGAAGCAGCAGCAATTAACAAGCATCTGCTTTAGCCGTGCATCTGGTAGGTTTATCACACAAACTATGTTTGGAAATGGTGTTAAATTACAAACTGAATTATATTTAAGTCATGTTTGACATACAGACCTTTTTTTAAAGCTGAAGGTAACATAGTTACTTTATTGTTATATAAGATGGCACTATGGATTGGTTCTTTATCATGTGAAAACCACCTTTTGTTTTTACTCTGGTTTTACTCTTTGATTTTAATATTTGATAACCTGAAACATCTGTGATAGACAGATCTGCTTTTCTGACCACTGATCATTGGAGAGCCCCCTTTTAGCCTACAGTAATAGCCAAAAATAGCAAAAAAGAGTAAAAAACAAAGAAATCTGGAAGAGGGGCAATTACCTTTTGATATGATGGTATATCAAGTGTCAGTGAATCGGGATGAGAGCTGGCAATTGTCTTCAGGATGTTGATGACTGCTGACTGGCTGGATAGATCCTCTGTGCTTTCAGAACAAGGTTTTCACATTTCTTCATATTGCTCACAATAATGCATATTTTATGGACTGGATTTCAAACATCAATCAATGGATTTCATAAACATAAATAAAATCCAAGTTGAAAGAAGTAAAATTTTAATTGCTACTTATCTAAAGGAGAAAAAAAATCAAAGCCTTTGTGGAAAAAGACAATAAATAAATAATTTTAAGAATATCTTTATCTCTCTCTTGCCAGGAGCATGCTTATGGCAAAGCTTGACACATGTTTATTGTCTGATAAATTGTTCACTTAAACCAACAGAGTAGAATACACACAAAGAAATATCCATACTGGCTACATAGATCGTAAAAGCGATACGTACACAATTTGGAATATGAGGAGGTTTTTGTAAAACAAAAAAAAGGTAAAAGATAATAAACTGTGTTTCACTTTAGCTTTTACACCGTGCAACATTGAGTGCGTGTATACATGTGAAAAAACACTAGCATGCTGTGTTATGTTCCCAGCTCTATGGAAAGGCATGCTCAAATGCTCTCTGATTAACATAATACACTAAAGCACAGATGAGAAGCAGGTACGCTTCCAGTCTTCTTTGTTTCTCTGTGTGCCAGCAAGATTATGCAAAAACTCCCAGCCTGGGTTTCATCAAGCCTGGCAAAGGCAGCACAGGAATGAGAAGAAGATTTTTAATTTTTTCAAAGGATCTGGTTAACTGCCTTTTAAATTTTAAGTCATGGGAAAGTATTCATGAGTGGGTGGTGCATTTTAAAAATCCAAGTCTCATACGGCTTTGTTGTCAGAAAATGGCTCATAAAATGTTAAGGTAAGATTTGCCTTGCAGCCACAGACTTAGAAATATTTTTTCCAAGAGAATAAGTGTCTGATCAATAATATGTTCAAACTGGCTAACGACTGAAGAAAATTTCTGAGATTTGTATCTGTCCATTGTTAAATCCAATACAAAATCAATACCAGTGAATGTCATTATACAGTCATAAATATTTGTTTGTAATTAGACACTATTTTAGAGTGTCTAAAAACAAAAGAATCTATAAGAAAATTCAAACTCTGTTGCAAGACTTGGAAAGTGATTTTCACTGAAACCCTCCATTGAATCTGACTTAACCGCAGCTATTTTGAAAAGAAAAAAAATTAGGAAATCATCTGAAACTTTTAATGGGCGTAGATGTAAAAGACAAACATCAAGACACTTTCAGGGAAATGTTCACAGCATTGATTTAATGGGGTCATGGTAGCACAGTCTCATTAAAATAGTTGACAGGTTGTGTGACAACATGTGGTAAAAGTTCAGGTTGTATCAATACTTTTACAAGACGCTGTATTTTAAAAAGACATACAGTGTGTAGTACATGCCAATTTTGCATCCCATACCTTGCACACATTAGTAACTGAAGGTAAAGGACACAGGGGAAGGATACCACTAATGGCATTTGTGGACTTGATTTGCAGCTCATTTTATCAGAAGTGACAAAGACAAATTACATTTTTTCACTTCTCGTTCTTAGCTTTCAATCTTTGTCCCTATCTCACCTTTGATTAAAAAGCTGCTTGTGTGGCCAAAAGATGCTTATCTTTAACAGGTTATATAAACTTCTATGGTCAAATAAATGCAGCTCTGTGACATTTGAATCTCAAACGAGCAAAACTTTAAGCTAGTCTCCTAGCCAAAACTCAATTTATCCAAGTCTTGATTGTTACATGCAATAATATATTGAGTCAATTTGTTCTTGATAAATCTGTCCCCTGCTTTCAGCTCCCCATATAGAATTAGTTTATCTTTGCTAAATAGCAGGTAGCAAACTCATGCCGCTCCACCTCAGTAACACTGAACGTCTTTTTCACTTGTGAGCTCTGGCAGAAATAATACTTATAGCAATAAGCAATTGACAAGTTTGAAAATGAGTTGTGCCTGTTCATGTAATTGGATCTCCTATGAGGGAAGCCTTGACATTTGGGGTTAAAGGGTTGATTCAATAACTCAGAAAGGAGAAAAGCAACACATTTTATTTACTCCTTGGCTGGAGAACAAAGCCATCTGATTGGCTAACTGATTCATGGCAGGCAGTGAAACTGGATGTTCACGCAGTGCCTGAAGGGTGCGCTAAATCTTAAATAAACACAATTTAACCAGTAGCAACCAGAGGAGTGATTAATTTGATATCAATTTGATGATACATTCTAAGCAGTTCTGTGACCAAAGGAGTGACAGAAAAATACATTGAAATTCAGTGCAACATTTTCTCAGTAATATTGTTTTTTTGTCTCCAGAAAGTCAGTACACAGGCTTATGTTTTGTTTAAAAAAAACACCCTCCACATAACCTGCCAAGTCTTTGGGGACTGTTACCACACTGTCTTCAGGGAGCTTTGTTATCCCAAAAACTGAATGCGTTTCATTGTTTGTGGTTCTGCTGAACAAACACAACCCTTCATGTTTCATTCTACAAAAAGCTTATTGTATCTTCTTATACACTGGTGACAGCTCATCAATTTTGCTTTGTACTCCTGCTGTGATAAACCGTTAATGGATGCTTTAGCAAGACTCCACCAAACTCTTACTTTTCGTTCATCACTTAGGTAGTTGAAACTTTGGTACCATGCTGTATTTTTTTCTGAAAATGTCCTAGAGTAGAGGAAATAGTTTAACAAGTCTGTAGCTGTGATCATTTTTGCATAAATCTTTGAAAGAAAAACTAGTTGTTTAAGGCGATACAGGAATGCTGAGGGTTTAAAACAACAACAAAATAGACAAGAAAAGGGCACCAGGTTAAGGCTATTAGCTCATACAAGACATTTTTTTTTGTAGTTTGAGACAAGTTATGTCGAGGACACAGAAGCATTTAGAAGCTGATGCTCTAGTCAGATAAAACCAGAGATGATGTTTTGAGCTACATGCAAAACTATATGTGGGAGAAAAGAAGTAGCATTCTGCTGTACAAAAAACTATACAAAAAAAACACTGCGAAGCAAATTAAATTTTTTTATTCAAATAGACAAATGTATATTCAGATTAAAACCGGAAGTGAGGGCTGCACAGTGATACAGCTGCTAGTACTGTTGCTTGGCAATAAGGAGGTCCTGGTCTCGAATCCCACCCTGGGTCTTTCTGCATGGAGCTACACCAGCTTCCTCCTACAGTCCAGAAACCTGACTGATAGGTTAATTGGTCTTTCTAAATTGTGCTTTGTGTGTGTGTGTGTGTGTGTGTGTGTGTGTGTGTGTGTGTGTGTGTGTGTGTGTGTGTGTGTGTGTGTGTGTGTGTCCAGGGTTGATTGTCCAGCGTGTCTCTCAGTTGCCCTGTGATGCACAGGCTACCTGTCCAGGGTATCTGTCCCAGGGGTCCTCTGATGAGGCAAGGAAGTGAAGGGTTTACATGGATGTGGGGAAGTGACTACAAGTGCAATCAAGAATCACATGCCGTCATAGGACTCAAATGTAGAGAAGTGCATAGAAAAGTAGAATAGATGCTGAAGGGATTTAAAATTCAGTTAATCTCTTTAGCACCAATTTACAGCAAATGCAAATTGCACAATTTTTGTAATACTGTGCAAAATAATCTCAATGTCCATTAATGTTGACTGTATATGTCAAGATTTGCTTAGGTTGTCTTTGCAAAATATTGCAAATATAGATTCAGGTTTGTCAAGTGGACAATTTTTCTGAAACACGTATTCATTGGACCAAATAGGACAGCTTTGGTCTCATCTACAGCATATGTCAAACTTCAGTTTCTTTATTGTAACAATTTGTTTCATCTAGTCATTCTTCCATAAACACTATTATCCACAATTGTACACACCTTTTTTCAAATTTTTGTTGGTAATAGCATCAAATATCTAAGAAAATGCTACAAAGACTTGCAAAGCTCATTAAGACATAAATTAATAGAAAATAAGGTATGTTTTACACAGATAGTTGAAAGCACCAAAGGATGAAGGTTATGTGCTGCATAACTGAAGGCAAATCAACCTACAATATGTTGATGAAGCTGTTTTTGATTTCTCATTGTACTCAGACTATCTGACTACTTCCTCAGTTTGCAGCAAATGGCCCCTTCTGTTCAACTTGGATAACCCCTATACAAATTTCCATTTTATCGGAGGAGCTGTAATGAACAGATTGCAGATTACTGTTGAATGTTGTCTTTAATCCTCCTAGTCAGGACAGTGAGATACCTCCTGGACTGCCTCTGCTGAGCAGATTTAGAGCAGCAGAGCTGAGACTTCCTGTCAATCAGCACCAGTGACTTCAGCAAATGAACACTTACTCATTCAGGTTATATTCAAGAAATCAAAGTAAATGTATCCATTAAAGAATACAAATACAAACCTGCACACCAGTTGAAGACCATTTTGAGTTTTGTGTAAATCTTTGGATTACATTTTAAGTCAAAATATGTTGGGGGAAAAAATCTCAACATTTTTCTGTAATGCAAATTGAATGAGGGGGAAAAAAATGAATTATTCTCTCTAAAAGCATCCAAGTGCTGACTGTACTGATGCCAAAACTGTTTTATAGTTTTGCAAGAAATTTATGAAATATAAGATGTGTAGAAATCTGTTTTACTATGATCAGTAAAACAGATTAAATAATTTCAAGAAATTTATTGTTAGTGTAAATATATTTGATACTAACTGAGTAACCTTTCAGTGAATATATATTTTAATTTTGGTATGTGAATCCGTAAAACCTTTATTTTAATTTTATATAAATTTGGCATAGATTTGTTTTAGGCCTTAACGTCAGTGGAAGTGACAGTTCCATTGTTTCAATGCCACGAGTTAGCTAATTTTCTAACACTATAATAAGAAAATACACTTCTGATATTGTCCCAGTAGTATATTATGCATTTTATAAAATCCCTCCCAAAACAAACAATATGGAAAACATCATAAGTCACACACATGCTTCATTGGATATTTGGCAAATGGGCCAATTGGATAAGTTCTAATGAACGCTTAAGTTTTAATTTGGTCATATTTAAATATTTTCTTATGTGCAACCAACAAGAAAGTTGCCATTTATTAGTCAAAAGCCTGACTAAGGAGTTGGGATAAAGACTATAATATAGCCACAAATGTAGAGGTTGCCTTATCTTTTCATTCTTGATTAGATCATTGGTGAAGTTAATCTTAGCTGCTCTATTAAAACTCTTCATGCCATGGGTTAGATGATGTGCACATTTCATAGTTTATACAGATTTTTGTTTTTTATTAATCGTCTTTGCTGCAACTTTCAGACTAAAGTAATCAAACTGTTCTGGAAGCAACTCTAAAATTAATTTTACACAATACCTGCTGTGAAAGCCACTTTGAAAAATAGCTTCCCTAGTTTTACTTCTCTGTGTGAATATATTGAACAAAAATTTAACTGCAGCTTGTTGATAACGTAGAACAGTAAATCAGAGCTAGCGTTAACAAACACTGTGCTTATTATTGATGTTTCTAATTTCCTAGATACAATTGGCATTATTAGTTTTGCTCTTTAAAATTAAGTACTCTGGCTTTTTCAGTCTGAACCACAGTGCATAATGTGTCGTCATTTAATTTATTGACCATTTCAATATCTGCAACACCAGCATAACTGTTTTCACTTCCAGCTAAATTACACCAGTTTGCTGTCTCTTAATGTTCTTTTTGTGAAATTTACTGTTAGAGAAATAATTCTGTGAAAAAGATTACAAATATAATTTAGGTTTGTATTAATATTTAAATATGAATATAAGCTTAAAACCACACAATGTTGTATTTTTTTCACACAATGTTTTTTCACTGATATTTTTTAACAAATTCCTGAGGAATTCACAGTTCACACAGATGCTTATGCATATTTAGGCATAAAATTAATGATAGCAACAAGTTAATGCAAACTGATTTAGCAACGAAACAGTAAAGAACAGGAACAAATAATACAGTCCTAGGGACAAAAAGCTGCTCTGCCTTGTCAGCTGAGGGATTGTTGTGGTTGGCCTCATAAAGACAAGGTGGTGCACAGCCAAGATAGCTTGGCTCTGCAGCAGGTGATATTACCGGCCGAGAACATCATTTGGTACATGTCCTGGGAACACTGGTGATATCTGTTATAAATGAATTGTTTGCTGAGAGCCCTCATAGTAGTTCAAAATAATATCTACTTTGCTTTCGTGCCTCCTGAATTCAGAGCACTTTGTTTCCCTCAGGCTACGAGGCTCTTAAATTCATCCTCAATACTCAACGAGAAACAGTTTTATTAATTTATGTAGACTTTTGTGAATAGCACAAAGTCATATTTATAATTTTATTTGAATTTATTTCTTGCCTCGTGATTCGAATAGTTGCATTTAAAATGCTATGACATAAAGGGGATTTTAGAAACAGGTACATCTAAGGAACTAACAAACCTTTTTATTACCAGAATGTCAGGGCAAGATCTACCATAGAACAACATGATGTTATTAGGCTGAATCTGCCTAATTTAAGTTTTAAAAAGACAGACAAAATGTGAAACGAGGTTAAATACCCAATCACAGCTGCTAAACACTCAGCCAGTCTCAGAGGAGCATGGCAGTTGGCTGCTACACAACCAAGTTTCCGTTTGTTTTGGGCAGCTGATGCTGACAGAGCAGGGCCCGGTGTCTGTTCTCATGACAACCACAGGGCCATAGTGGAGTCTCAGCAGCTATCAGCTGTCTTCAGGCTCCCATGGTCCTCTTCGAAGAGCAGGCAACTGCTGCCGCACTTTTTTCATTTTTATTTTTTGCAGTTACAAAGAATAGTAATGGAAAGACTGCAAAGTGCAGTAGTAATGTCACTGTGGATGTTGTTTTTTGACAGAAATCGCATAGAGGCTGACTGGCAGATAGACACAAGCTATAATCTAGACAGAGCAGCTGAGAGTCAACAGATTTAGATGGATTTATACGTTGAACAAAACTTACTCCAAGAAAATATTCAGACTCTGGTTGGAAGGATTACAAGGTCAGTATTTGTTATTGTATAGAGATTTTTGAAAGTAAAAAAATTGCTTGCCATAATTCTAGTAGGGGGTTGGAATAAGAAGGGTTCGGTGAATGTGAATATGCAACTGGGGGGTTCGGTACCTCAAAAACGGTTAAGAACCACTGGTCTAAAGTGTTTTTTCAAGGACAAAAAAGTCCTAAGATTAGGGAAATTTGCTCGTCTTTACTTCTCCTAAACCTAAGTATAAGGAAAGTCTTTCTTTGGTCTCCTTTGGCCAAAGAAAGACCAAAGTAACTCCCAACACTAATACATTCAGAATTTTTGTGTTTCTGTCATCCCAGGATACAACATGTACAATGTACAAGGATGATTGTACATTTTCAATTGTCCTTGTGTAAGCTTTAGAAAGGATTACAATTTCATATCAAATCTGCATCTATCCTCAACAACTTATAAATCCTTGCCAGACTCAGTTTTGAGACCTGCAATATAAACCATCTTACAGATTTAAATCGTATTTTGAATTGTTTTGTTTTATTGTCAGATTTTTATACTTCCCTTCTTCAATTTTTAAGTCTGTGTCCAAAACTCTGAAAATTATTTTAAAGTAAAACCGAAACACACATTCAGCCACATTCATGGATTTTGTCACCTAATTCAAAATAAATATTTGATAGCGAACACAAAAATCATACACAGAAGCATAAACCACAAATGTACAGTCAGATGTCGTAAAGTAAGGAATATGTGGCAGACAGATGAGAATTTACAACCCAAGAATAACAATTTCACTTATCACCATTTCTGTATTAGTTGTTTTTCAAGTTGATGCCAAATGTGTCAAAGCTGCACAAAGACAGGTAGAAACACAATTTAAGCCCCTATTGTTAGGGTTGAATTTTATAAAAGACCCATGCAGAGCTCCTTTCTCATGCAGCTTACATATAAATTGTAATATTACAGAAAATAAATCCAAAAGTCCTTTGATCCCTTTCCTTTCCAGAGTCCCACTGAGACCAGGCACACTGCTCCTGTTTTAAATGTGAAGGGGTCCATGAGTACAAAAGGGCACACGGGTTCAGAGCACATGTTTACTCACTGAACTCCAGCGTATTTTCCCCTCATCATGGCTGTCTGAGACCATAATTATATATCGTCAAGTGGCATATTATCTCAATATTTTCAGTGATGATACAGTAACGACTTTAATCAGCTGTCAGTATTTCACTAACCAAACATTTGTAATTTATTATTGTTTAGTCAGATTGACTATAAACTAGAGAGTGTTTGTTAATCCATGCATTAGCCTCCATTAAAAGTCTATATTGGGACATTGATTTGCTCATCACAGATCTTGAAAGCAGATCTGGGAAGGAAGCTCTTTTCTGATCTGTTAAACCTCCTAATAGACGGTGTCAAAAGGGCAACATTTTTTATTTTTTTGAAGAGCGAATAAGTGGAACCCAATTACAAAACGTTCCCATTAATCACTTGAACATCAGATGACTCTTTAATCCGTGGTAAACCAACGGTTTCAGGGGCTGCCTTTTAATGAAAAGGGCACATCCTGGAAGCATGCAGCCAATATGCAAACTTCCCAAAAAGGACTACGTCACGTGCAGAAAGTCATAAAGAGAGAGAGAGAGAGAGAGAGAGAGAGAGAGAGAGAGAGAGAGAGAGAGCTGAACGTTAAACACTGTGTGACTATCTCATAGCTTTGAAGAGGCAGATTGGAATGGTGATCTGCACAGTGAATTTGATTATGTGGATGAGACCCTGCAATTATTCATTATGATCAAGGGGCAACTTCTCTTAACTACTCCCTCCATTCTTAATCATAATCATTGGCTCCCTGGTGCTGGATCACCTCCAGCCACTTGTCACTGTCCTTCCCTCTGCATAAAATCTAATCTGACGTTACTTCCACATGTTCCTACATGTTCTTGCATGTGGAAGTAACTCCCAACACTAAAACAAGAACAGTCTGATGGTTTCTGTCTAGTGGTAAGTCATTTTTACAACATAGTGCTTATTGTGAAAATTAGAGGTTTATAATCCAGAGGTGAATATTTTATCCTGTCTGAAGTGCATTGCACATGCTTTTACATCTCACTTCCCAATTTAATTTTCCAGGCAAACATGCATCCCTAATCACTGTTCACATATTCCGTCCCATATGTATGAAAAGCCAGATGTGTGCTTCCTAAAGCAAAGCAGCTGGGCCTGATGGCACTGCTGTAATGTATGCACCTGCTGGCTGAAGCTTTTCAGCTCATTCGGAGATTTAACTATCATCAGTCAGTGTTCGGATTGTGGGCCACACAGTGAAATGTTATACTTTATCCATAAAAGCAGTAATATATGTACAGTACTTAGTAAAACTATTCAAACCTGCCAAACTTTGCTTAAAAAAAACTAAACACATTACAACTTCAAAACTACAATTTATTTATGTATTTAAAACCGATTTTGTTTGATAACCACTAATTAGCTTAGAATTGCAAGGTAAAAGGAGCATGTTACACACTACAGACGTTTTACTTTTTGTCTACAAGTTGGAGTCTAAAAAGTGTGGTGCACATTTGTATTTGGTCCCTTTACACTAAAACTTTAAAATTAAATCTAATTAATTTCACTTTATGTGTTCCCTGTTCATTAAGCTAACTACAGCACCCTATTGGTAAATAGAGTCCATCTGTGTGAATTGCTTTACACATGTGCAGTATTACTGGTTTGCTAGATTACAGTAGAGAACAAATTACTGAGAATGTCCTCAAAAAAATATGTTGAACACCAATGTATATTAGAGCTATAATAAACACAATCTTAAGCCTGAAATATCTCATAGAACAGTGGTTGAACCATCATTGTTGCATGTTAAAAGTTTGGCAGCAAACAGGGAATATTGTTACTAGAGAAAACCTGTTACATGCTGCAAGATTTAAGGTTCGCTGTCTAGCAGGCCTTAAACAATCAGTCAACGATAGAAGGAAATGGTTTACAAAAAACATATTCCTATGTATGAATGGACCTGTCAAAGTTCACACCAAGACTTTAAAGAGGATCTCTGTAGACACTGAATTTCAGCTACTTTGCAAATCAGAACAGGCACAAACTTCATTCTCAGGGATGAAATATTTGCAGCTTTGCAGTTCAAAAGACTTGCAGCTCTAAATACTAATCCATGTTGGTCTATCCCTCCCTCAGGCTTCCTGCTATCATTCTCAGTATTTCACCTCTTTGTCTTTCATCGTTTCTCAATGGCTTTTTCTGTACAGTTAACCTCACATGCGTTCCACATGTTCTCTTTAATGTCGAGTTTGAAAGTTTTGAAGATCTTTATAAAATCCTTTTTCCACTATTGTCAAACCATTAGGTCCTCACTAACTACGTTATATGACAAACTGTATGAATGCTTATAATGCATCGTCAAAACTAAAGGATATAACTATGAATATGTGCTGAACGCTTGACCAATAAAACCCAACAAAGTACGATGTACCAATTTTATTTTTCCTTAATGCTGTTTTTCAGGAAAACTGTACATACAAAGTATATCTTTACACTCTCTGTCTCTCTCTCTCACACACACACGCACACACACATATAGTTCATTTACATTCCAGTGTTTTCCCTTTGGTTACTCAGACTCTCCTCCGGACATCATCCTTGTTAGAGAATTCTTGTCGGCGGCCAACGGCCACAAATAACACCAGACAAGCATGTGAATTCACACGGCCTCTGAAACAAAAGAAATGCATCATGACACAGAAAGTCAGGTGACCAAATGCTGAAAATGCAAATTCAGCCTATAGTTTCCAACAATTCAACTTTCTTCTTTAGTTTGGTTGTAAAAAGACCTTTTGTAAAATCATTATTTTACATTTATGACATAAAGGTCAGGTCGCCACATTTAATTAGTTACATACTGGGCTTAAAGACACCACATCTTTTGGATGGATGTTCCATAACAGCATCAGGTCGGCATGAGCAAGACATCTTGGTAAACATTTCAAGCAGTGCATGCCTAGAAGTTTTCAGGGAAAAAAAATGCTACCTGTGTGCAATGTGCTGTAGACAATTACGGGGCCAGTGAGTGTTAACATTCATCAGCAGAGAAGAGCTTGCGCTTTGCCGATGTTCGAATCTAGCTTTCATTAATATGGTTGAAGGCCTGAAGAGTCTACCATGTATTAGTGTCTTGTTTGGAAACACTACAGGAGGTACGGAGCGTTTCAACACTTCACTATTCATGTCACTCCTCTGACGGCAGAGAATTCAATTATGCTTCCAAGGCTTATCATTTTATTTTCATCTTTGCAAAGGTACGTTGCGAATAATTTGATCAGTGTTGCACCCTCCGCTGTTTTCCATAGTCAGCTGGTGTTGTCATGCTGTTAAATAATCCTTTAATGACACCCCCACACAAACACGCTCCTTCTCTCTCAAGCACACACACAACAATGTCCTTTCATTATTAAGATAAAGGACACGAAAAGCAATGCCTCACAACTGACATGTTAATCATTTGCCAGGTATGTGACATATTCAGTTTCGTCATGCCATGCAGTCAATAAAGCGCAGAGGTTCCAGTGCTGAAATGTCTCCTCTTTGAAATGGACTGCCTGGCTTGGTGCCTATCACATACAATGACTTGCAAAAGTAATATATCTTAAACTTCAGTGTATTTTTTGATAATTTTATGATAGACAATCACAAATTAGTACATAATTCTGAGGTGAAGGTAAAAGGATATGTTGTTTTCTCACCGAATTAGAAAAGATTTGAGTTACCCTCAGGTTTAATCTCATGCCCTAAAAAACCCCCCAAGCACAGCAAACTGCCTGTATATATGTAATTGAATATCTGAGTATTGGGAATAGATTATATTTATGATCATCTTTGGCCAATCTGGAAAATGTCTGCTCAGACTCTCTCCTTCAAACTGGATTAGTTAGAGCCATTTTGAAAAAGATGAATGGGGAAAAAAACTTTAGATTCTAGCCGTATCAAGCTGGTAGAGACACATCTTAAAAGACTTGCAGATCTAATTGCAGTAAAATTGTGGCTCTACTAAATAGAACATATATACAAATGCAAGCCTGTCGCTTAGCCTTGTTTTATTTGTGAAAATAAAAATAATGTACTCCTTACACTTCAACAATGATAAAACCCAGAATAAAGTTCACTGGAATTTGTAGTTTTAACTTGAAAAAATGTTAGAAAAATTGAGAGTTTTAATACTTTGCAAAGCACTCTAACTGTACGTAATCATACAATGTCCTGGATGTCTGAAATTCTGATTACTTCTGTTAGAATATCTGTTGATTCTGTTGAGTGGTAAAGATAAAAAAAAGTCCAATCTTTCTAGGAGATCAAAAGAATGTATTTGTACTGCATGCAGCATCTAGTAGATACTTGCCTCAACTGTAATTAAATAACAGAATTTAGGCATTCAAGGCACGTATAACCTCACAAAGTACAGCATTCAAACGAAGTAGCTGCAAACTGAAGTGTTACCGTTAATCTTCTTCTTGGAGGCAGAGAAGCATTTGCAAACTTTCTAAGTAAATTAAAAGTAGCTTTTTCAGGTAACCTTTATACAAAAACTGATCTGAGGTTGACACTTTAAATAGCAAGTCAAATGCTCACATTTTGTGACAGTTACAGTGCAAACATATCAGTTGTTACCAAACACAACATTTTGCTGCAGCAATTCACTGGCCTTACACAAAATATAGATCTCTAATTAAATACAAGGGAGTCATTCTTTTTTATGATACTGGGACAAAGTATTGAATTTATAGTGCCACAAGCTCAATTTCAAGACTTGTCATGCAGTACCTTGCAAAAGTATACACAACCTTATGCTATTTTACATTTAGTCACATTAAAACCGCAAATTTCCATATATTTCATTGAGATTGTAGGCGGCAGATCAACTCAAAGTATCATCTAATTGTGACGTGGAAGGAAAATACTTAGAAACAAAAATCTGAAAATTGTGGCTTGAGTAAGTCATTCCCCCAATACTATGGAAAATAGCCATTTACTGTAATTTTACATGCAAGAGTCTTGGGATAAGTGTTTTCTGTCTTAGTACATCCAGAGGTTTAAAGGGTTTTGTCTGTAGATATTTGCAAAATCTCTCAAGTTCACTTAGATTTGATAGAAAGTACATGTGTGCCTCAATTTTCAAGTCTTTGGACAGCTTTTGCAATACATTTATGTGTGGACTTTGACTGGGTCATTCTTGCATTTGAGTATTTGATTCAAACCATTTAAGTGAAACTGTTTTAGAGTTACTGTCCTATTGAAAGGTGAAAAATCTGAAGTCCTTTTCTGTCTCTAACAAGTTGTATTTCAGCACTGCCATAAACGTAGCTCCATCCATCCTCCAATAAACTCTGGTCAGCTTCCCTGTACCTTTTCTGCGAAGAAAAGAATAATAGCATGATGCTGCCAACCATGCTTTCTCATGGGCGTAGTGTTGTTCAGGGAGAAGTGCAGCGTTAATTTTCCACCACATTTTGCATTTTACATGTAGGTTTAGAACAGTGGGCTAATATTGCATTTCTCAAGGGTTATCCTGCCACTTTTAGATGTCTCTCTGCTTCAGCACACCTGCCTCCAATATAAGTCCATTAGCAGAGCTCTGTAGAGCTTGACTGCATGCTAACAAGGCAGTTTCACCATTTCATTCAAGTGTGCAAGCCAACAGACACATCTAAAAGTTGCAGGATTCTGGTCCTTCAGGAATGCAGTTTAAGACCACTGGTGTAGAGGCTCACGTATGGTTTCTTCTGACCAGTGTCCCTTTGTGGCTTATGCCAAACTGCAAATGGGACTTCTATTGGTTCTATTTGAACAATGCAAATTTTCCCGCCAAAAATATGTTGAAGTTTAAGGTTGTAATGTGACACGATGTGAAAAAAGTAAAATGGCATGGATACACTTACAAGGCACTGTATTAACAAAAGACGCATTATTTAACTTTTTTCTAGTGTAATCATCTATTTGAAATTGCAGCAGAGAAAATGTATTTTAAAACTAAAGCTGAGAAAAGCTTGTGCTTTACTACATGTGGTGAGAAACAGCATCTCATTGACAACTAGCCAAACAGAACACCGGAGCTGGCAAACCATTTGTTGAGATGACACACATTAATCCAGTAAAGTAAGCGTGCTGACATAGAACACACTTTAAAGGAACATAAATACCGATACATCTTTCTATCAAAGGGCACAGATGGAAGATACAGAAGAAAAAAAAGGTAATCGTTGTTCCTCTGGTTCATTAATTGCATCTCATGCCTGCAAGCTCAGCATATAAAGTGTCTGCACAAAATTGCAGAGAGAAATAACATTTAATAGACAACTGTCTTGAGGGTGTCCACAAAAAGCAGGATGGAGGCAAACCAGGCTTTTTAAATTGGTACATACAAGGAACTATGGCACTTGCCATCATATTTTCAACTTTGACACAAATTTATCAATTGTAAGGCAGCATTTTTGAAAAAAAAAAAAAAAAAAAAAAAAAAAAAAAAAAACAAAAAAAAAAAAAAAAAAACATTATTTGTTGATTTTTTTTTTAAGTTATATAACAAAATAAAAAATAGAGAGT
>CAEGAF010009972.1:0-129749 GCA_903067075.1 Micropoecilia bifurca
GCCTCCTGAAATATACCCTTCTGAAGTCCATCATGGCCCCTCGAATGATTAAGTGACACAGTTGCAAAGGGTTAATATTTTAGTCATGCAGAACTGATTTGAACATTTCCATAGCAACAATCAGAAGCAAGACATTCCCCCAGAACTACAGTGACTCATTGTGGCTATGGCCTCATCTATGACATAGTTCAAAGAACATCTGAGGTTATGAATGCTTTGATCTCAAAACAGGACTTTATTTCCAAGGATCTCTTCGAGCGTTAGCAGGGCGTTCAAGCAATATTTTGACTATGGAAAAGATTTTCTTCACGACATTGTTTTTCCCTTTCTCAGCTGGAGCAGGCTTTCTGGTAACAACTGGTGTGAGAAAGCTGTTCAACAAGATTCTTCCTGGAATTACATTCGATATGAGCTGTTACGAAGATGAAAATTATTACGACGATTTTGATGCGTACCTGTTTAAACCGTCTCCAGCTGTGAAGCCAACGTCACAGGAAAACTCAGCCCCGACTGGTTCAGGCCACAGCAAACAGAGGGATCATTCGGGTCTGTCTGATAATGATGATGACGAGGACGATTTCGGCAATCCTCCTAAGGTACATAGATTGAGAAGAGTTGGAGCAATAAGGAGGAAAAAGAGGCGCTCAAAACCTCAATCTCCACCTCTGCTCTAAAGATAGAGCAGAGGTGTGTCCTTGATGTGTCCTTAGAAGACCGGACACATCAAAATTGCATCTAGATCCTAAACTTCCCCGGCTGGGAAGTTTAGGATCTTCAATAATCTGTAAATAATACAAAAAATAGAAATTTAAGAATAAAGTAACAAAATTCAAATTGATAAAGAAATAAAGAAAAAAATAGCTCCAACCTCTTCTATTCCACCTTTTCTCGCTCTGTATGTCGGTATTACGCACACCCGTTTCCATGGCAACCGGCAGACAACAGCTCAACGAGCAGATAGAGCAGAGATTAACGATCAGGGGAATCAACACCAAAAAACAAACATTTCCCACACAAAAAAGTATCAAAAACACTAAAACAGAACATCCAGTCTGTTACGCTTAATGTCTATATTGTGATTATTAATAAGTTTTCGCCTGAGCACAGCGGTGGTTGATTAGCTGATTTAACCAGCTGCTCTACTGATGACGTGGTGGCGGGTTGACATGTTTTAATGGAACCAAAACTCACCGAACTGCGCAGCACATGCTAATGTTATCAAGGTCAATAGCAGGCTAACAGTTAGGCTAGTATAACTGACCCACTGCTCACATTTCTTTAAATTAAAACCTGTTGAATCTGAAGCCCTTATTACCATCATCTATGGTTGAATTAACTGCTAAATATCGCGTCCGTTGTTCTGATTCTTTGCGTGATATTATTTTATTATTTTTTCCCCCAGAGGATAGTATTTTCCTGACCACCGATATTAATGACTCAATTTACAGAAATGGCGCATGTGTGACTTACGATAAATCACATAAAGTCCAGTCCAGTAACATATACATCCATCAATGCTGTCCTTTTCTTGCACTTCCCACTACTTAGCAGTAGGTGCCAGGTTACATTGTTGTCAAAAAAGAGTTTCATGCGCTTAATGTCCGATTTGCCATAACTATAGTCGCTAGCTGGGGAGGCAACAGGGGTGGCAAGGCTCTTGTTTGGGGTGGAAAGTGCCACCCCTGCCACCCCGCTAGATCCGCCCCTGCGTGACACCTGCAAAGATCAGAATCTGTCTGTTCTACTATCTTTACAATGTCAGGTTTTAAATATTTGGAAATGGCCTTATAACACTTTGGAGACTGATGAGAATGCACCTCTATTGTCTGGATCAACAAACTACCAATGCTGCAGCTTTGTTAAAGATGACAGTTCATCAATCAAAAGATTTGATCTGCAGCGTCTGGTTGTTACTTTCCCTCCATAATTCTTTGGACGCACTTTGGATCGATTTTTTAACCTGAGTGTATAAGTAAAGTAAAAGTGGCTTAACAGCTTGACGTAAATGAAAGTGTGTGTTGTTTCAGCCTTTAATTCACATCTAATGCTCAGTGTGACGTTTCTGGAGCTCAAACACTTTCCCTTCCAGTCAATGATAATAACCCTTTGCACAGCCACGTTTACCTTTGTCTTAATGTCAAAAGGTTTTTAGATAAACATGTCATTTCTGTTTTTCTTCCAAAACAGACGTTTTAAAGTGGTTTTGATCGATAGTTTTTTCTGAATGTCTTTTAATCTTTCTCTTTGAACTTTGGTTGTTGTTTTTTTTCTCAATCATTTTCATTCTTTGATGTTTACCTTTTAGGTTTTTAAACCACTTCACTATAACGAGAGCTGCTTGGTTGGATTTTAAAATTGAATGTGTGTATTCAGATGTTGACTATTTGAACGACCATAGGAGTCTATTTTACAACAATTATATAAGAACATATTCAAGAAAATCCAATTGCATTGACCCACATTGAAGAATTAAAACCAAACTGTTTTCATTTGATCTTTTAAACAAAATATAATCTGTTTCACTCAGACTGACTGTAGAATCCAAAATGACAGGCTGGGAGCTGCAGAAAGGTTTTATTTGTTGCTGTCTGACGCTACTAAAGGACAGATGTTGACAGACAGCCACGTTCCTTTTCAAATGCAAGGTGAAGGTGACAAGGAGTAACACAATAGGAAAATTGTCTGAGATCCTTCATTCAGATAGCTCGCGACTTTTCCGCTCAGTTTCCCTCCACATTGAGCGCCCTTGGAAGTTGTTGTTTGTCTTCATTTAAGCATAAACTGTCAGCTAGATCATTCATACGAGAACAAATCAGGAGCATCTCATTACGTTTGCAGACTTTGGTAGATGTCATTAACATTTCTGTTGAGCTTGTTTTTGGGTGGTTTTCCTGGAAGAATTTTGGATCAGAAACTGGTTTGAGGACGAGAAGATGCCACAAACAGGTCACTGGTAAGTCATAGGCAAGGTTTACATTCTAATCTTTCATCCAGCAGGTATAGGGCAAAACCCACAAACATACATAATTTACTCCGAGATAGAGGACCAGAAGGTAAAGCATTGAGCCATGAGAGCAGAGTTAGTCATTCTGTGCAGCCTGTGGGCTTTAGTGTGTAAGTCAAAGGTAGTTTCTTCATCTATGAAACAAAAAAAATAGAAAACATATCTGATGAATGTACGCCTGCAGCTCCACATTGCGTTGAAAAGGCTCTTTACCCAGCCACGAGGAGGAATCGTAAAATCTGAGCAGTCCTTCTAAAAGCTTTCTAGCATTAGGATCCTTTGGCTTTTTTCCCCTCCAGAGCTGTGACTTTTAAGAAGTTGTGATGATCACAGGGAGGATCAGCCTCTCTCCAAACAGCTTGACCTCATCGGCGTCAGCCAGGTGTGAAGAGAAAACCCTCCGGATGCCCAAAGAGCCTCATTCACCTCTAATCCTCTGCAGGCCTGAAGGTCACATCCTCAGCTGTAACGGAGCTGGATGTTAGAGGACTCCGACCGGTGGTGTTAATCATTTTGTCGAAACGCACCTGAGAGGGAGACCAGACTTTCAACACAGTCTGGCAATAAAAAATCCTTCTGGGATGAAAGATGAGCAAATTTTTTGTCTTTACAAACTTCAACCACATAAATTAGCAGTGGGGAGATTTTGCAACGTGACTCTTATTTCTGCGGAATGTGAAGGAAAGGAATTGATCAACAGCAAAGGAATTTATTTATTAGTCATCAAATGTATAAATTTTTAATGCAGTTAATCATATTTCATGATTAAATGTAATAAGTGGAAACACATAGCACAATTATAATACTTGAATGCTGACATGTATTGAAATCTGGTTGCACACATCCCAGGTATGGAGAAATCACCATACAGCCGCCCAGCTTCACATAAAACATTTCAAGGACTATTTGATGAAAAGCCTGATGTGTGTACATCTTTGATTGTTGTAAATTGTTCTGTTACCTCTCTCAAGGCTTTCTTACAAAATATTTTAATCCTTGTTATTCATCTTTTTTTCAGTAAAAATTGATTGTTTTCAGGGTCAGCACTTAACTCTTTCCTTGTTGTCACAGCCCATTTGTAGAAACACCATGTTCCTGTTTCCAACATGTCTCTTCCCTGTGTGCAATTCTTTGGTCAGACTTCCGGAAAGATTAAATCAGGTTGGACAACAGGCATCATAACTTCAGAAATGGATGGAACATAGCTACACTTCCTCCAGTCTCTTAAAACAACATGTGACGCCAATTATACCGCATGCGTCCAGTTTTTCAGGAGAACATGGACTGTGTGCATCCATCTGACCTAAAGGTGTAACACTGCGATTGCAATCCCCAGACAGGAAGAGAGAGATTTTGACCTACCCTTTTCTTTGTACCCTGTAATCACGTTGCAGCAGGAAACGACAGTAGGCTTTATTTTCATCCACTCATCAGCACTTGCTTTCAAGCACCTCTGCCTTCCTCTTTCAAGGCTACATGCTAATTGGTACTTGCTGTAGTAGAGGGAACAAAAAAAAACTCACTGTATTTGGATTTCTCACCAAGCAGAAGGGAATATTATAGGGAATATTTTTTGAGTTGAATCTTTTTCTTTATTATTTTCATTAACTACTTGAATAGAGATACATTTACATCCAGCAGAAAATGCAGCAGGAGATACTTGTTATCTTCAGAATTATCCTAGAAACAGAATCAGCTTTCTGAACACAGTGCTGATACCTGGACTTGAATCCTACATGTCAAAATTAGCAAAACATGAACACATCTATTTTGCCTGTCATAAACCTAAAGGCCACCAATTTACTCAAAGAAGGAAATAATTAAGCAGTGAAAATACATCTGGAAAATAAAGTCTGAAATAAAACCAGTTAGATTTTATAGGCACTGCTTTATTTTGTCACAGTGTATTGAGTTAGTAGTCACAATACAACATGAGCAACATTTACAGAGAATGATATTGCACACAGATATATGATTGACGCTTTAATATGGCTTGAGTTTTATGAGACTTTTAGCTCTTTGCAGATCATTAGTGCGATGAATGATCAAGTTTCTGAAGATGCTGGGCTGAAAATTACAGCATTTGATTTTTTAAAGATACTTGCAAAGAGGATTATGAAATAAATGCCATGATATGCTGGCGTTTCTGAGTAACTTTTACATACATTTAAAAACTTTCAGCTGGCAGTCATCATTTATAGAGTTTTTAAAGCCTGACATGGAGATGAAAGCTTTTTTTTTTAAGCTGAGGCAAAGCGGAAGTAGAGTTGCAAAAAAAGTACAATTTTCACGGTACAACAACAAATTTGATTATATTGTGATTTTAAACAAGTTGGCCATATTCATGTAATATGTTTTCATTTAGTAATCTAATTGAGATAATGCCTTTAAATCATTACCAGATTACCATTGTAGTTTGGCTTTGTGTCAGAATATACAAATAAATACAAAAACAAAACGGTACCATGGTTGGAGAAGAGTTTCTGCAATGTAACCAGAAATATTTTTGTGCATCATGATGATAAGCAAATCGGCTCCAAATTGTAGGTTCAAGATTTGATTTGTTTTATTATTTATCAATTTAAAGACTGTAAGATTTACACAGCAGCAGAATCAATGACTGATACCGAAAATGCCCGTAATGTCGCATTTGATCAGTTTTTAATTACGCTCCACCCTGACATTCATACAAGACTTAAACTCTTTACCATCTGAACATAAATACAGAATTTAATGTGTTGCCTTTGTTTATATAAGGTATATACTGTCTACTGCCAAGATCAGCATTAGCACCATCTGGACCAATTACTATCCAGTTGCATTAGACATGTTTGGAAATATTGATTCTGTTTGTTGCATTTGTGAAATCTGATGTGATTTCTTATTATGTGTCTATTATTGCCTTAATTGAGACCACAGCCTGTTTCATACTATCCCTGGTGAACAAAGCTTTTGTTTATTTTTTTATTTTGTTGTGTTGCAAAACTTATTCTATTTCCAGAAAACAAAATTTATGTTGTATTCCCAATAAAATACAACTTGTTTTTAATTAAGTTGGCATGGCCTTGTTAGTTTTCTCTTTATCTCGTGGGAACATGTTCCTGTTACCTCTAGAAAACATATCATTTCATCTTGTTGAGAGAAACAAAGCTTTCTTTATCAGCTGATGAGGGACATTTTGTCTTAGTTGCAGGAAACAAAGCTTGCTTCATCTTATCTCCATGAAACATCTCGTATTTTCCAATTATCTCCATTAAATACCACATTTAATTTTGTTGTCTTGCCGAAGTAAATGTCTTATTATTTCTCATGTCAAAATAACCTGTTTAGTTTTCTCTTTATCTCAAAGAAATGGATTGTTTTTGTGTCGGCAATGCTTTATTTCGTTTAGAAGAAAAAAAAAATGCTAATAAAAAAAACACTTCTCATTTTGTTCTATACTATAATACAGAAATTAATTGCTCAGCTGAAGAGTACTATCCTTCCGTCAGCAGATCATCTGTCCCTGCAGGCCACAGCAGTTAATAACCTTTTCAGGGTAATCAGTTGGCAGCATTATTGTCCTGGTTTCTGATATACAAACAATTATTTTATTTTGATTTCAAAATAATTTACTCCTCTCATAAGAAAATAAGCTTTTAAAGCTTGTAATAACTTGATAACATGACTGTATGTTAGCTAATATTAAATTATAAATTTCTTTGAGAACAAAAGCACAGATTATTTAATACAACAGTTACTTTTTGGCAAAACAAATGTAGTTTTCACAGGATACTGCAGAACATCACTCGGTTCTACACGTCATGCTTGTTTCTTGCTTGACTTTGCAAAATCACATTTTGCTACACTTAACGGTATGAAAAAGTATTCTCTAGATAAATATGAATAACACAACAAGCTTTAGCTCAAACTAAGAAAATGTCCTCTTGTGCAGTGGTGATATAGTAAACCCTGCTGCTGCAGAGGACTGTTGTTCAGTCTGTGGAAGAAAATCAAAAAGTATAAATCAAGCTCTGTGCTGCATGGATAAACTATATGACTTTAAGCCTCATTTCTAAGGCAAGCCATTTAATCAGTTTAGTGTTAAAGCTTAAGCCAAATAAAGTGTAATGGAATGCAAAGGGATACAGTAAGTAAAATGAAGAAACCTGTCTTTAAAGTTTAAACTGTATTTTTAATTAACTTTAGTTTAGATGCTTTTTTCCTGATTTGTCCACAGTCAGCTCATGTATCACATATGCAAATAAGATATCTGATTAATGAGTTGTGCAATATTCATTTTGACTAAATGAACTTGCAGATTTCCTAAAAACATGAATGCTTGCATAGATGGCATTATATTCCTGATTAGATATCTGTTTCACTCAAGAACATTTTGTCTCAGGCAACATGAACGCTATCTAATGTTTAAAATCTTTCATATTCTGATTTGATTTCATCAGAATTAATAATTTCTTTTAAAGATGGACAGATCTGACTTTTTCTTTGCTCAGTTTATAAAAAATATTCATTTCTATCCTGTTATCAGATATTTTTGTAGTTTAGAAAAAGAATAATAGTCATTGATGGTTTTCTGTTTTTTGTAAAATACGTGAAAGAGTTCAGAAGCTTGGAGATCTAACAAATCACCACCCAAACCATGCAACGTGAGCCCAGCAGTGATTGTGCAAGTCTTTTTTTTTTACTCACACATTGTACAACACTAGCTGTCAATTGCTCCAAAAGCCAAGGGAAGTGGAAATATTCAAAAGTAGGCTGCAGTCAAATTTTCTCTCTGTCATTTTGGTTCAGGTATGGCTACAGCAAGTTATCATTGGCAAACATTGAGGAGGAATGTTTGGAGAGGTGATTTATTGGTAGGATCAGAAGGCAATTTAATGGAGCAAAGGACAAACAATATTATCACACAACTGGTAATTGTCTTTGTGGTTTGGCTTTTGACTCCTTGCAGAAACTCACTCTCTCTCTCTTTCTCTCTCTCTCTCTCTTTCTCTCTCTCTCTGTATGTGTTGCGTCATCTTCACTCCACTTTTGCTTGTTTCTTTTCCTGAATCTAAGATTCTGCATGTCATATGGAGGAAAATGTATCTGAAATGCAGATGATTTTTGGTGGCGGGGGAGAAATCTGGCCTCTTCATCTATTTACTTCCACAGAGCTCACCAAAGTTTCTTGTGTAATAAACAGCCATAAATGCAACGTATTACGGGTAACAACGTCTATTTCTTTATCAAGGATAAACAACGGGTATAGTGGTTAAACTCATACTTTACAAGTTTCCACAGATAGATCATCCACAAATAGTGCTTTCCTTTTTTTAAAGGACATGACTCAAAATTATTTTTTTGTCATGAAACTACACTTTAAAATTGTTTATCTGGTCAGAAAAAGAGTGGGAATACAGATTTATTTGCATTTTATGTAATTTAAAAAAATAATTTTTAGGTTATGTTACTTTTAATATTGATAATATTTAGCCATTGACTGCTGATTTACAAAGTTTAGAAGCAATTTACAGGTGCATATTTAAAACGTATTCTAAATATTTAAAAGAAATTATCTTTAGCTTTATGCAAATAATGACTTCTCACTTTTTCATAATAAAATAATTCATATTAACAATGCTTGAAGTTCCATTACCATTGACAAATATGATTAGAGCTCCTGTGCAACACAAAATCCCTCACGATTTCTGCAAAAATGTTGGTTGGATTTTGGTTTATAAACCCAAAATGTGACAACTGCTTACTGTTGTCACCTTAGGATGAATTTCTGGGGAAAATGAGACAAAATGTCACCTGAAACTTTTCATGGCTTGATATCCTCAATGTCTGCAATGACTGAACACCTTTTATTTGTAGGGAGGGTTTTTTAAAATCACAAAGTGGGAAAAACTACAAATTATTGTTTTACATTCTAAGATGTATAAAGGCTTGAATGCATATGAGACAAAGAATAAAATGGCCTTCTTCTTGTGATGCCAACTTTTCGTCTCTCAAGGTACGTTTTATGTGATAGAGGAGTGAAAATCTAATTCATTTCAGGAAGATGAAGAACTGAACTTAATCTTTCTGTTCTGCTGCCAGACTCTCTTCAAACTATAAACAAAAGATGAATAAATGGAAGCTGTGTAATCTAGAACACCAAACTACAAGTTCATTGAAGGAAATGCTTACATCTTTGAAGAAATGACACCCTTTTTTAAAAATGCATGCATTTCAAGGAGAAAATTGTCCAAACAGGTACATGTTATTGTAGACAATCTGCTACTAAAAGCTGCCCGTAAAACTCTATTGCTGTGCTGAAGTTTAGGACACTGTTGCTGAGAAGTGCTTTAGATGCCACAGACCTTTATAAAATGATGATCAGCTTTTTTCATGAACATCTTCGGTAAGAAAACAATCAATTTATAGCTGGAAAGGTTAAAATTACCAGCTGACGTGTTTGCTTGAACAGGAATGAACTCAAACCTTTTTTTTTTGCAACATATAATAGATGAAAGTATAAAATATGTCTGCCATAAAAATAACCATCATCACTCCTGACAGCCTGCAGGAAAAACGCAGAGAACAATTAAGTTGTATTTGTAAAGGTACGATCCCTGACTATTCTGAACAAAATTAATTGGCCATTGTTCAGATAAGTTACTGGCTTTTCAGAGAAAAATTAAGGAACCTATCTTCAAATTATAGGGACAATATCCCTCAATTGCAGATGCAAAGTGCAAAGCATGATATCAATGCACAGTAGCAAAAAGAAAATAAACATTATTAAAGACGGATGGCAATAGTTCCTCTGTGGAGACTGGAGTTTTACATGTGCAAACACTTTATATTGAGGTTAATTACACACAAAAAAATCAGCCTAACATTGATGATATTTCCTGCTTATTGTGCAGGATCAAGATGTTGGAGCTGTTATCACTAATATGCCATGCCTCTCTGCAGCCAGGCCCTTTATATTATCAAAGCAAAAGTTTGCAAAGTTACTTCTAACTAGTCTAAAAGCAGCTGATGCACCTGCAAATGTTAAACTCCAGCTGATTTCAGTTATAAATAAACATTTTATTTTATAAATAAAGATAAGCAATCCAGTAAACTAGATTAAAAAGGCCAAAAGCAGTCGGAAAAAATATCCGCGAGTAAGAATCAATCTTGGAAACCCGAACGTGCATCCGGTTTTCTCTCCAGGCTCCCGACCGGCAGTCGTCGAAGCAGCAGAAGAAGCTGGCACAGTCTTTTCCATCCAAGCAGTCGTAGGCGTAGTCGTCGTCCTCGTGATACGGAACTATGTTGTTCATCTGCAACAAGGACGTTCCGGGTCGGATATTTACCATGCTGGGAACTCTCTGCTGCAAAGAAACCACGGTTACTGTCACTGTTCAGTTTAGGAGAATAAAACCAGAGCGAGTCGGATAAAAGTTCAGTTTGTACCTGTGCGCTGTTGTTGGTTTTGGACTTCTTGGTCTGCCGGTTGCTGGTGAAGTAGTGCAAGGTCCCATATTCCATGAGAGCAGCGAAGGTGAAGATGAAGCAGACGGAGACGAAGAGATCCATGGCAGTGATGTAGGAAACCTTCGGCAGAGACTTCCTGGAGATGGTGCTCAGAGTTGTCATAGTGAGAACTGTAGTGATTCCTACAAAGGGATAAATACAGAAATGTAAAAATCAGACACATGATTATTGTTTTGTTTAAAAACATAGAACATAAAAACTGGAAATTTGCTGATTGGTCTATGCTTTCAGGGTAAAGCATAGAAACCCAACAAAAATCTAATGTTTCTGATTTGAAAAATTCAGTTTGCCATTGTGAGCTGGGACTTTAATTTGATGCTAAAAAGTTTTTTAAAAAATATGATGCTAACATTATGAAACCATTTAGTTTTAGTTTAGCCTGACTTTCTTGTGATCTCGGAAGATGTCCTCTTGCAGTCTTTCAACGTTTTTCTTAGGATTTTGGCTGTATTTTCCTACATTAAAAAAAAAATCATGTTACAGTTTTCATACTTTCTGTCAAACTGCATTACAAACAAAGTTTAGGACTCAGAAGGAATGGTTGTTTGTTAGGACACGTCTACAAAATCCTCATGAATTTGGCTCATTAGAAGGTTTCTTTGTTTCTTCCCCAGTCGATTTCAGATAGGCCTGCTTTCTGCTTCCCCATCATTAATTTTTTTCTCCAGATTCATTTTTTTTGTACAACCACATAATGGTTCACTAAAATCACTTAGTGTCTATGATTTCAATGAGTGGATGAGTCAGAATTTTCTCCAGCTTACTACAGAAAAGGCAGAAGTAATGTTTTTTTTTGGTTCCAAAACTACAAGATTAATCAATTGTGGTTTGTCATTTTGCTTTATTTGCACATGAAGAAAGAAAACTTGCAGGACCTCAGTCTGGTAGCATGCCAGACTTTCAGATGGTAACATTTTCTTAAGATTTCCAACCTAGAGATGTCCGAGCTGGGACGGCATCCTTGTTAATCCAGAAGGACACCCAGGACAAGACCACGATCATGCTGCAGGGAATGTAGGTCTGAATAGTGAAATAGCCCATCCGTCGACTCAAGTCAAAAAATATTGTCATTATGACATATTCCCCTGAAACAGATTAAGCAAATTAAAGATGAAAGAGGAGTTTTCAACTTAAAGCAGTGCAAAATTAAAACAGGAAGACGATTCTCTTACCTGACTGAGTGTGTGCCTCATCGGTGGTATTCCTCATCCCTACAAAAGCAAACTGGTAGAGTCTCCAGTAACGCTGGTCAGCCACCTCCACTGCCCGCCTCTGCCATCGATATGTGATCTCGTTTTTTGGGTAACCATCTGCAGGACACCCCAGAACAGATGAAACAAAAGCCTGCCTCATTCCTACAGCATCAGGTGTTGTTCAATGTATCTTACACATAGACTGTGCAAGAAAGACGGGTGTAGCCACTGCACCTTAACCCCTTCCACTCATGTCTACATTTGGCCATGGCCATCAGTGTCTCTTGGTACGACACACTATGGAATATTTCAAAATTTGCTTTGGGCGAGGTTTTGCTTTTATGCTTTCTAGGTTAGTCTACTTTAAGTAAGATAAGCCATTAAATAGACTGAAGTTATGGGATGTTGTTCCACATTAATGCAGTGGAAAACAAATTAGCTATGGAGGACAAAAGAGGAATTGTTCTTCATCTCATCAGTTGGAAAGGAAGGGCTGCTTTTGAGCTAATAAAGTGGCAAAAGGTCTTTCCTATTAAATCCTTTCTAAAGAGCAAGCAGGTTCATAAGCACATTTGGCTGCTATGGCACTGAGTGAACAGCAGATTTATTTTACGGTGGGCCCTAAAATCAATAAGACTTCTGACTGTTACAACAGTATTACAAAAAATAACTCATAAATGTAAATACTTCAGTTAGGATACCTAATGCAAAAAGGCATGTCTCTGTCACCTACATGAATTATGTACTGTAGAGTGAATAAAATCCAGATTGAGATCTTTGCTTTAAATCAGAGTGGCTACATCCTTCCTTTACACAGTGTATGAGTGGTTGTTATTCACAGGAAACAGCATTAGGGCAAAGAAGAGGGAAGCATTCAAAATGTCACTGACCTGCTCAGTCACAATACATTTCTTCAAGTTTGCAAATTAAGTTTGATTCCAAATAGTCTAAATCACTTCCGCGATCCAGTGGGCTCACCTTTTTGTACCCACACAGTCAGTAGTACAATGTGGAAATATTTGCTTCTCTTTTGGTAAATTGTTTCTTGATCCAGTTTATTAGTTTTGCGATTTTAGAAATTGTCTTAAAAATGCAGAGTGACACCTTAAATGTTTTAAAAGCTCTGGCTTAGGGAGCTGAAAGCTCTGGCTTAGGGATAAGGTGAAGAACTCCTTTATCAGATGGGAACATGGAGTGAAGCTCCTGGTCCTCTTTTTCAAAATTACTTGATTGAGGTAATTTAGGTTTCTGATCAGTAGGCCACCGCAGAGGGAGACCCAGAACCCACTGAATAAATCTCCTCTGGTCTGGGAATGCCTTGAAAAATCCCTGAAAGAGCTGGAAAGGGATTTCTCAGTTTCCCTTCTGCATCTATGTCAATTTTTACTTTGCAATCTTTTATGTTTTCTAAACAGTTGGCCTTTTTTCTGGCTTTTCATTACCATGATAATAGACTTTCAGAAAGGTCATTTCTTGGTTTCTTTAGAGACCAAATATTACATTGATGTAATTTTCTTTTTTCTGAAAACCATATCCAACTACTACTGTACTGTAGCACAAAAGCTCAGTTTAGGCTTGAGTTTATCAAACTCATGCTGATTCAATGACATTTCCTGTGACTGAACTGGCTCTGACATTTGACATAAACTCAGTGGAACATTCTTTGTATTTTCCACTGGTGTGTGGAAGATTAAGAGCATGATAAGTCATGAGAAGCAAAAGCACAATACAAGAGACAAATGAAGGATGACAGACAGCATGAATCAGACTGGGGAAGGGTGCAGAATTCATTAAGTCTGTCAGCAAAATGGTAGTAGGTGACCTCCTCTTTCTGCTAGTGGAGCAGATGATAGACTGGTACAGCCTCAAGCAGATGGGCTCTCTGGCAAGGAGAATGAACACAGGTGTTGCCATTGTGCTAGTCCCTTGTTCTAGGAGAGCTAGGAAGCTGAAGTCAAGATGACGGGTTCGAAAATGAGAAAATGTTACGTTTGACAACCTACAGCTCGAAAACTCCAGCGGACACGAGTGCTCATCCATTGGAAAGTTATGCAGCTTAAGGTAACACTCCGCATTAATAGTCAACCTGATAAAACAGAATTGTGACAGAAGAAAATCAAGTCTCAACATCCTTTTGTGTGCTTTTATTTCTCACTCTCTCCGAAACATCAATAAAACAGACAGAAAGATCATGGTTTGACACACTGGAGTTGCTATAAAAGGAAACACAGATGTGCACACTAAAGCTGCACAAACAACAAAGATCTTTAGAGTTAACATTAATATGCCAACAAAATCAGTTTGAAAAAACTGGCCTGCAAGTGTCCTACCTGAGTGTGTACATGACTCGCCCATTACTCCACAGCCTCAGCAGTCGGTTGGGAGTTGTGATCCAGTGGGCATCGGATTTTCGGGAATTTCTGAAGAAGGTGTCGGGAATCCAGATTTTGCCTACCATGTTACTGTTAAGCATGAGCAGCTTCATCGAACTGTTGAACTTCAGTCGGCTGTCATACCATGTTTGGGCAAAGAAGATGTCAATGGTGTATTCCTGCAAGAAAAGGTCATTGCAAACTCTGGTAAGCATTTTCCAACTCGTGTTAGTCAGTAGTAGTCAGTATGCATACATTGATTTTTCAATTAACAGAACGTCTTTCACCACTTTTCAGTTACATCATGCTTGTTGATCAGAGACACATCTAAGACATGAAGGACACAAGTTCAGCATCCCTATAATAGCTCAAATTGCTGGGTGACAATGGATCAGAAGTTAAAGGCTCAAACCCCGTCTGTCCTTGGGACAGACTCTTCCCCCACCTCGCCTGCTGGTGGTGTTGTTCCGAGGGTCCAGTGGCAACAATTGATTGACAGCCTTGCTGAGTCTGTCAGTTTGTTTGTCCCAGGGTAGCATTGGCTACGATGTAGCTTCCTACCACCAGCGTATATGTGAGTGTGTGTACTAATGGGTGAATGCCTGATTGCAGCATAGAGCACGAGATATAAATCTACTGCTAAAGTGTTACACAAGTGCAGATCATTTACCATTTACTAACAAGATCATGTCAAGCTGCTTAGCATGCACAGATAAATGCAGAGTTCCATTCACTATTTGGCAAAAGAGGAGGAAGGCTTTCATATCATCATGGTCTGGACTTAGAAGAACTAAGTCTAGTTCTTCTTGGGAGCAAATTTTACTGGTTCTGCCCCAATCCAACCTGGCCGGATTAAACTCCATTGGAAGATTCTGTGTGGCTGTCCCCATTTTTTGTAACTACTTCAGGTGTAGTACAAACTGAACCAAGCCTTGTACTGCAAGCAATTCCATAACATATTGCAGTCATTGGTTGGACCATCACTCTAAATGCCAAACAATTAGCAATAAGTTTTATTAGGCTGATACTTCGACTATTCATTTTTGTTCACCTCTTGGTTGGTTTGGTCAGATAGTTGTCCATCTTGACGGTTAATCCAACATTTTAAAATAATTAAATACATTAAAATGAAAACAAGCTGCAGCTAAATCGGCAGCAACTGCCTCACCATGTTGATGGGGTCCACTGGTCCGATACTGTTGACATAAACTGCTGTTTCAATCACTGTCGGCCGCACTGGAACATAACATGAGGACATGGATTTACATGTAATGCTGCAGGTTTCTGTCCTAAAACAATCAAGCTGACAATAACAATAATAACACTCTTTGCAATAAATAGAAGTAAAATTTAAATATTATAAATCTTGTTTGATACCGAGGGCATGTTTCCTCTAATGCAGAAGGTGTTACGTGGAGATGAGAGGATTTTTTTTCTTACCTCCAATATCAGGCCGCAGTTTGTTGTCGTAGCCCTGCAGCAGTTTATTGAGGATCAAAGTCACGTCGCTCTCATAGACCTTTGGCGATAACACCCAGGTTTTATTTATGGGCACGTCCTCGTAGTCTTCATCTTCCTGTTTACTGGGCCCAATGGCTGAACTGTGAAGAAGAGAGATAACCATAAAACATCAACAGATATCCAGAGATTCCCAAAGTTTCCTCTGGTGTTTTAGCTGTCATTTGGTTTTCATCGAAGGAGAATGAGTGCTTGATTAATCTTGTGAACTGAAGGTGAAAATTACTGCGCAAGGAAAATAAGGCAGCTGTATGCACCTTTTAAACCATCAAAGGAATGTAGAGGTGATTTCTGGCCAGATGATGAATCAGATTACATGAACATCAACCATCTATTAGACTGAGAACCTTGACGAGAACAAATCCTGGAGGTATTTAAGCTGTGATGTGTTTGAGCATATGCCAAACACGTTTTAGTTATACTCTGATGGACCATCTCGCACACATCTAACAGATTCAACTGGCTTTGATTTCTCATTTAACAGTTGACAGGCTGCATACATGGTTTTATTCATTAGGCTGCTTATTCTGCTTTCTATAACATACATATTCTTGGTAAAATAATTTACTCTGTTTAATTTTAATTTTACATATAATAAAATTAAAATGTCGGGTTCTCAAAATGAGTATCAAGCTTACAAAAAGACACAACACATTTGTCACTATTGTGTTTTTGAAAAAGCCAAAATGTGTGAAAAAGGAATAGCACTTTGTAGTCATCTGCTGTCTGAGCTTATTAGGTCCCTCATATCATTATGGAGGAATTTTGACTCATGTGCCTTCAAAGCAAGTGCTTCACCACAGTGATTGAAAGTTAGGATGCTCTGTTTACGCGAATATCTCAAGTTTAGTTTTCTTAAAACAAGGTGCTATGCACGATGGCTAAACCTACTTTTGTGTCATCTATACATTGTCCCTGATCTCTTCTGACTCATTTAAAAGACATGTTGCCTTGTTATTTTGTAGAACAAGGCAACATTCTGTTTATGGGGCATCTAATATTAGGAAAAAATACAGCTGTTTTTTTTTTGTGAATGACCATTGTTTCAGTAGAATGGTGGAAGACAAATAGTTTGGAAATGGCCTGATTTCCCTTCCAAGGCTTCTTTAAAGCATTTGCTGTTTCTTTATGATGCTTGCTTATGTGCTTCAATCTTGACAAACAAATTAACAAAACTTCTATTTTATTGTGGAGGTGCTGATTCTGATCAGTGAATCAATGCATTTGATCAGCAGTGAATCAATGCAGCAGTGAATCAATGCAGTGAGCTAGAAGATGACCTCTTAAATCTTTCAAAAGCAGATAGGATGGGCTTTTACAAAACTCTTCTAGATTAGCTTCATTGTGGTTAAATGAATGTATGAAAATGTAGAGTCCACAGGCCATTAAATTATCGGAAAACCTAATCTGATTAGTTTTATCATATCTTATTCTATAAAACACTCAATCTGAAAGAGGGAGTGAATGTCAAATTTGCAGTTTAGCTAACAAGATATAGAAGCTGAAAAAATGCAGAAAATCTAATACATTATTAATAGCAAAATAAAGAGGCTAAAGGGTTCACTTCCGTTTTATGATTGTAACATCATGGTAAAAAACCAGAATGTTTGCAAACTCAACTGTCAACAGAGGTGATGTAATGAATAAATTAAATCTGCAATAAACATCGCTGTGCTGCAGATGTAAAGCATCCAGTGATGTTTTCATCAGTGATGTTTCACCCCTGAATGCCAACATTTCAGAACTTTGGCCCAACTCTAATATATGCCAAATCATGCTGGATTTTTAAAAGCAAACTATACAGACAAGCTTGTTTTTAACAGAGGATTAATAGCAGTGATTTTGTTTTAGTTGTTTTATTAGTATATGAAAAATCGATTTGAATCTCCCATCCATGACATATGCATGCAAGATGCTCAAATTTGTAACCTCATGTTTTTTTTTTTTCAATTCAATGTGATTATTCTCTTTGCTTCTAAAATTAGGATCAACCTGCCACTTTTTGACACAAATATGGAGTTTATTTTTAGGCCAAACTGCAATTCTTAAGCAAACAGAAGAAGTGGTCTCTTGCAGTGCAACTGGACAATATTCAGAACACTTCACTTTTTGCACTTTTTATGTTATGGTCTTATTCCAAATTGTATTCCTTTGGATGCTTAAAGTTCATTTTACAGTAAAAGTTATGAGTTTTCACTTATTTAAATAAAGATATGTGATTTTAGTATGATTTTTATTTTAAATATGAAACCTGTATTCACAGAAATCAAAGTCAGGACACAGTTTTACGGAAAAACAGACTTCACTTTTGACTGTTGTTT
This sequence comes from Micropoecilia bifurca, assembly GCA_903067075.1. Classification (NCBI taxonomy): domain Eukaryota; kingdom Metazoa; phylum Chordata; class Actinopteri; order Cyprinodontiformes; family Poeciliidae; genus Micropoecilia; species Micropoecilia bifurca. The sequence goes on from CAEGAF010009972.1 coordinate 17,921, forward strand.
CACGTACAGTAATATTTTATATCTGTCAACTTTAGTAACATTGTTTAGACATGTATCAATAAAAACATTTGGATTCATGTTATATTTTAAAAGCAGACACCCACTGAAACTGCGTTCTTGCATTATTTTTGATACTTTTATATAACGGAATGTGTTTCGAAAGTAAAATATTTCCAAAAATAAGAAATGGGCTTCTTGTAGCTCTAAGCAGAAAAACCCTAAAATGAATCCAAGGTTAAACGTGAAGCTTTAATAACATACCAGGTTTTCATCCCATGCGAATAACCGGTTGTTTTATTGTTTCCTCAGAACAAACATTCCCTTTAATTGTTCCATAGATTGTGCTGTGTGAGGATGTTCAATATTGCTGGGACTCCCCAAGGGCAAAAGCCAGCTTTTAGCTTATAAAGCATACTTCTGACCTATGCTTTTTTTTTCAGCACCGAAAATAAAAGATCAGCAGTTTTTAGCTCTACACACACACACAAAAAAATAGATGTTTGATATTGGTCTTGTGTTTGCACAATCAAAGCGCAGGGTTGTGTCAGGTTGCATGTCAAAGGAAGGGAGCTGGGATTCAGTGCAAACAGCAGCACTTCTGGAATGCAACTTAAACAGAGCTATAAGCAGTTTTATGTGTCTGCTATCTGATGAGTCCTGCTGTTTCTATTACAGGCCGTTCCACATGGTCAGACTCTCAGCTTGTGCCAAATGACGCTGCTGCTGTAGTTCCCCGCTAATAAACACAGACCTGATACTATAAGGATCCCTGCGGACCTGGCGCTCAGCCCGGGATCTAAGCTGAATAATTTCTGATAGGCATGATCTCACCCATGACACAGTGACCTAATGAATAGACAAATATCTCTGTGTAGTTACATTAAGGCCTAAATGATGTTGTGATGGGGATACGATAAAGATCTAAAGTGCTGATCATAATCTAAAAATAGACTCATAATAAATCTACATCTTTATTAATAAAATAACTGAAGGCAGGATAATGGAAGAGTGAAAACTAGAAAACAAATGTTGAAACAAGAAGAAAAAAATACTATGGATTAAACAAATGAAAGAAAATTGAGGGAAGGAATCAACAAATACAGGAAGCCAACAACCTTAATTATGAAATTACAAAAAAGAAGTCTAAATACAGTTTTTGCCATTTCTAGGCTTCATTTATGAACAAAACATCTAGATGTTTTGACACATCAGGATACAACTAAACCATCATTCTCCTATGGCATGCGAAATAAATAAATGTTTTCATTAAACTTTGATTTCTCACCCTCAAACACCAGACTGATGGAAACTGCCTGTGGTGGATGCAGATTTCATTCACACCCCAAATAAAAATGACACTCATATCAAGTTTAAATCTGTTCTGACCTCATCACTGTCATTTTGACCAACCATTCACTTAAAGTGTTGGTAAAAGACAACAGCCTGCACTGCTGCAGACATTAAGAACCTAGTAGCATTTTCTCATTATATTTGGGAGTTTTCATGGGGGTGTCATTAGAGGCAATGGAGCTTGATGTAGCCCACCAGGGGCGCTGCTTTCAGCACTAAGCTGCAGCCCCAGTTCAGCTTTGAGACTTTCAATGATGATTAACTGATTGCTTGGCAGTTCTTTCCGTCTCTGCTTTTCCTGTTCTGACTCTCATTGAGCTTAAATCAACAACAGTTGCTCTGCCAAAACTAATCAGAAAAGCTGTGAAGAAACGAACTGCAACACTGACGGTTTCATAAATCTGTTAAATCCACAGACAGGAGTCTGTCGTTTTTATGTTAATTTCCTTACAGTCTTACAACCTGAGCACTGCTGAAGAGACACATAGCATAGTTGGCATTTGTCTGTTGCAAGCACATTCAGATATTTAAAATGTGATTTGACATTTTGTTTTTAATTCTTTAAATCTCTGCCTAACATATTTTGTCCATGAAAGACATCTGGAAGTTTTAAGAGTTTAATTTTAAAGCAACAAATATGAGGAAGGAGGATAATAACTAGTTTGATATACAAAAAACATCCACAAATATTATGCACAGTGATCAGATGCACTAAATAAAAACAAAGCCATCAACTAAATTCATTTCTACATCATTAGTTTTTAATAAAAATAATTGAATTAGCATAGAATACGTGAAGAAAAAAAATGCACAGAGGTATGACATTATGCAAAGAGGCTTTAAACAAGACGTTTAATTGCTGTAATAGACATTGTTTCATTTCTAAACACCTAAATGTCCCAGTGTGTTCCACTGGAGCCATAATCCCAAAATTAATGGATCATTTCACCATGAAACCGCTATGGCCGAGTGCCCTTCATTAAACTATTGACAAATGAGTGAAAAAAATAATAAAAATAGTCGTGTAATAGCTAAACATCACTGACATGTTCAAATAACATTTGGAAAAAATCAGGTACAATATTTTCCCATGAAAATACATTCAACCACAATGGCCTCTATGCCAACTCACTGCACAAGACAACAAGATGGAAAAGAAGAATGTTGAAGATTAGTCAGTATAATACGGGAAAACACACCATAGTCAGATGAGACCAAAGCTAATTTTTTTTTTACAAATCACTGCCCTCACAATGTTTGGAAGAGAAATAGTTCTGCACACCACCTAAAGAAAAAAAAAACGGTGAGGTTGGCAGTTGTGGGCTGCATTCCAGCATATGGGTTTCATGAAAACTCAGGGAAGGATGCATGGAGAACCTTACTGGAAACTTCTGGAATTGAATATGAAGATGATAACAGCAATGATTTCCACATAACAGTCCTTAATACGCAAAAAAGGAAACTTTAAAGTGGTTTCACAGAGAGAGTAAAACTTTTAAAATGGCCCAGTCAATAACTTGACATTTATCCACTTTTTCCACAACATCCCCAAAACCGCCAAGATTTGGAAACTGTTTATGTGAACGAAAATCACACTGGAGCAATGCATGCAGTCAATTTCTCATAAACTTAAACTATTAAAGTTAGTAAGAGATTCCTCCCAAAGCAAGCTTCTACAAAAACTTTGTCATTCCAATTTTTTACTCAGTTTGCTGACTAATTTGCTCTGATTTGTATGTGTGAGAGAGAGAGCTTTGGTTGTGACCAGTATCTATTGGGAATTTATCTTCACCAATGATATACAATATGTTTTTACTTGCATGTGCACAACTTAGATCCTAATAATTGTCCACTACTGTTAAAAACAAACCACTGAATTCCAAAACTGATGCTATTTTACAAATAATAAGTTCTCATCCAAACTGTTGGTGAGGGAAGGTTTCAATTTGAGGAGTTTGGTAAAAACTTCCCCAAGAGGCACCAAACATTCAGACTGTCAGGCAATAACTGGCATCTTTAAACTGAAAATTAGCTGAGACTCTTGGACTGCAGCTGGTAAATGATGCCATGATCGATAATGGCTCTGATATTTGTGCTTTTATCACGCTTGATCCACTATAAACCTTTTTTATATATATTTCAGCATGCAGAAATAACAAAAAATAACATGTTTGCCTGCTGAGAAATTCCATGTTTTCTTTTTATAACTTGAAAAAAAGTCCCTAATCTTAATAGTATGCGTTAAGTGTCGCTCATGCCACGAGCTCATACACATTTTTGAACAGCGGGGACCAAAATCACCCAATCTGCAAATCTCAGGTAGATAAGAGAAACACACACACAAAGCAGTCAGTCTCAAGAGGAAAAAAAAACCCGTCAGATTTTAAACTCCCCAGTCACAGCTCTCACAATTACCCTCTGTAAAAAACACACACACACACACACACACACACACACACACACACACACACACACACACACACACACACACACACACACACACACGCAAAGACACCTTCTGCGGTCATCATTTTCAGCCCCTCTTCCCATCCCGACGGGCACATGGAAGCGACTCACTCACCAGAGACCGAGCAGCGCGAAGAGCAGCCAGGGATTCATGGCTTTGTCCCGCAGTGCCGAGAAAAGCAGCGACTTCATTCCGCAGCTGGATCCGCACAGATACAACAACTGTGATGTGAATAATAATTTAAAAAAAAAGCAGCGGTAAGAGTGAGAGGAAACCAGGTTGATTCTGTCGGTGGATCAGGGCTGAATGCAGAGGATGATGGTGAGGCATGGATCCATGGTGTGTGTGTGTGTGTGTGTGTGTGTGTGTGTGTGTGTGTGTGTGTGTGTGTGTGTGTGTGTGTGTGTGTGTGTGGCGGGGAGGAGGATGGGAGTGCAGTGAGTGAGGCTGCTTTAGTCCATCTGCAGTGCTGCTGTGACAGATGCAGTTCTCTGACTGATGTCGTTAAGAGAGAGACGTGTTGTAGCGCAGGAAGATACAGTAACACAACCGGTTTATGTTTTATTTTATTTTATTGTGGTTCCTTTATAGGAACTCTGTCACTGTGCAGCTCGAAAGATGATTGAGTGCCTTGCTCAAGGGCACACGGGCACAGTGCACTTCGTCTTTCTCTTTACAAATTGCGTCCCAAACTGCTGCAAAGTAATAATGTAGCTTCTTCTTCTTCTATTATTTGTGACACAAAAAGTTTCAAGCAGGTTTTAAATCATTGACAACGTTTGTATTTATAAAATACATTTTACAAATTATGAATCTACACAACAAATTCTGCAGAGTTAAATCAACACTATGCCGAGTCTATGTGGTCCTTGTTAGAATTGGTGTTAATTTAACAAGAAATTAAATCATTTTAACACTTGAAAACGTTTGAACTACTCAAACTATTTTTGAAATAACTCTGTAAGAGTTAAATTAACACCAATTCTGATAAGGACCACATAGCCTCGGCATAGTGTTGACTTAACTCTGCAGAATTAGTTGTGTACTTTAGTCGGGGGAAAACCTTTCAACCTAACATTGATGTATCTGTAAAAGTAATCGCCCCCTTGTTCAGTCATGAAGTAACTATAATTAGCCACACTAGCCACACACACTCACTGAAATAAGACGCTTTGGCATATCTCATTCAGTGATGCCACATTGTGCCTAATCTATTTAATTTACATACAAAATATGTATGTGCTGTATACAAATGAAGAATTTTTGCTTTTTTGGTCATTGCTTCCAAGCAAAAACTAATGTCGTATGTAGATACATTAATTGATTAAGGGGCAAATAGAATCAGTCCAACCACATGAAGGAGACTTAAAGATCATTGAAATCAACACACCATTAACTGATCGAAACAAATTGAAGAACATATGACAAAGTCTGCAAAAGTTTAAAAATCTATTTTTATGGCTGTGGGATTCTGGTGATACATTGTCCTCAAAGAGGGGAAATATTGAACAGCATGAGTCAGAAGTGACTGGTTGATCAAAATTACTCAAACAGCGAACTGAAGACTCATCCAGGAGATCACATAAGAACCCAGAACAATGAACAATGAACTGCAGCCCTTACCTCACTTAAAGTCAATGGTCATAACTGAACAACAAAAATACTTTTTTGCATTTTTAAATTGGCAAAAATGTTTATTCCTAGATGTTTAAACTTGAAACATATTTCAAAAGACTTACAGCAAAAGAGGACTGTATAACAACATGCCTTCAGTTCACATTTGCAGCTGTGAGGATATGAATTGTTGCATTTCTGAGGATGCATTAATTACACTAATCCATTACACATTACAAACATATAGGGGGTAAAAGTCACAAAATTTACCACCCAGAGGCAAAGGTCTGGTCAGAATACACCTTTTCTCAAAATCTCTAGAAGAGATGAAGTCACTTTAATAATCACACTAAGAAACAAGAACAAGTCCTGGTATGAACAGATCTGTTTAATATTTATGTAAAAAATAAATAATGAATCATTGGTAATGTCACCTTTTGTGTTTTATTCACTGTTGCTCTTCAGAATGTAACTACGACCACGTTTCTGTGTTCTGGAGACAAAAGTGATGATAGTGAAACCTTAATGTGGTCCTTGGAAAGGGATTGGTCAGAAGTGCTTTACATTGAGCAGCAGATGGCTTTCTCCATCATTTAGAGCCTCCAGTTTAACTCCAGCGGCTATTGTTATAAGAGAAACTCAAAACAATTCTGGTCGCCCACATAAAAATGTGCTAAAATACAGGCAGAACATGAGAAGAACACCAACTTTATCTTTTAATTTGATTTTCATTGTACTTTTTCAAGTTGTGTCATCCTGGACATCCTATTTAATGCAGAATGATTTCCTTCCGGCTTTCCAGCATGAGGCATTAAAAAACCTGCATCTCTCAAGTTGCAGCACCACATCTGTCATGTCATTAATATTCATGATGTTTCCTGTTGTATGGAAATGTACAAACATTGCTTCTAGATGATAGTTTCTGCACTGCTGTAGTTGTTCTGATAAAAATCAACCTTCCTCTTAGGCTTTCCTGGAGATTGCTGTGAGATTATTCTCTGTTTGCATTTCCTTCAGGCAACATTTGCTGACAAATGCACCAGACAGTCCTAAGGTAACCAAGGAAGGGGATTAAGCTCACATAAAAAAGGGAATTGTAGGGAGCCTTGCTGATCATTGCTAAAGCTATAATTATATATATCTGATCAGAGTAAAGCTGTTCTGCAGGGAAAACAGCTAATCAGAGAGCTGCAAGGTGGCATTTTGCTTTACATGCTGATTGTGTCAGAGAAACAGCGTGTGACCAGAGCTCGCTATTAATGCTAATGTCTTTTTACTGCCTTCAAACCATGGAGGCAGGTAATTAATGTGCCAGTGAGGCAGAGATGTTACTGACAAAAACACATTAAGTCTGACACTTTGAATTACGATAAGCGGCTCGGTCTCCTCATTTAAGTAAAAGGGTTATCGTGAGGGTACAGTTAAAATCTGGATGAAGAATCCAGGTTTTTACGTGAAGGGCAAAGTGGATAAAATGCAAGCAATCCATTTAAAAAATATAGCCAACATTGGGTTGTTGAGGAAACCCAGATATCCTTTTCAAAAGTGATTCACTTCAGCTCTTTCTCGAGGATCCGAAGGGACATGTAGTCCCTCTCCAGGGTCTGGACCCTCAGCAAGAGATCAGCCAGACAGGTCAGAGATAAAGGCATGGAAATGGCTGAAGCAGGTGTAAGTAATGAAGCAATACCCAAAGATTTCAACAATTTTAAGCATCTGAAAATGGACGCTCAAAGACATGGTCATCTATTTAAACCAAGTGTGGATGGACTTTTAAAGGACTGCTCACAGTTGACCCCCCACACAATCTAACAGAGCTATAACAGTTTTGCAACAAAGAACGGTGTAAAACCGCAGCATTCAAAGACTCATCCTCACAAACTCCATGTGGTGATTTCAAGCGAAGGTGCAACTACTAAATACTGATGTCAAGTGGCTGAACATTTATGCAAATTGTGCTTTTTTTATTAATTTAAAGCAATCAATTTTGACTTTGACATTAGTTGTTTTTTTGTGTTGTTTTTTGACTGGATTGTAAAAGCGATAAAAAGGGCAAAACACCCAAGGAGGTGAACAGCTTTTATAATGATTCCACCCTCAGTACCTGAACAACAACATGTGTGACTCTTTAAACCTCTTGAATCTGACCTGCAATCACTACACGGACCTTTCCACACCTCCGAACGTGAGGTGTAGCTTCTCTGCTCCGTGTTGCCAGCTGCAAACTGGGAAGCTGAGGCAGTCGACCTTCCGGCAGAGGGGGTGATGGGGCAGAGATGTGACGAGTAAAGCGATGAATGTGGACATTTGTGACCTCTGGCTACAGCCAGACCTTCTGAAAGCAACCCCACCTCCGAGACGAAGACACTCTGCAGAGCTCTGAGCTCTCTATGAGTGTCATGAAATGATCTGAGCCACGGCGACAGCTGCAGCGTTATCTCTACATGACTTCTCCTCGTACATCTGCTGTATGTATTTACTGCTGTGGAGAGAAATAAAGCACTGTACAGGTTTACAGTGAGTTCTGTTCATGAGCGACGGTTGGATTCCCTGGATGCCAGGCCAGCAGGAAGGATAAGGTGATGTTTGTGCGGATCAAAGGCAGGTGGAGGGGAAAGTGCATATATAAGGGTAAATGTGCTGATTTGATGTTGATGTTGCTCTGAGATGGATTACAGCCCCTTCAGCTGCAGATACTCAGCAGTTAATCTAAGCGCGGCAAGGATCAGGATGTCACGGTCGGAATAGTTGTACATGCTGTAATGTAAAAATGGATTTAAAGATGCGTATTGTGCAGTTTTTGGCAGCAAGGTGTTAAGATAAAAGTGTTGCTCAGTTGGGTTCATCAAGTTCAACTCATATATTTGAACACTCGTGAGCAAACGTGATTTAAAGTAGAGGGAGAATGCTGGCCAGATATTTATTTCAATCTAAGAAGTATTTCTGGGGAATTGTAGTGGATTGAAAAAGGAAGACCTCCAATAACCCCAGGCTCTTTTCTTCTGATGAGGTTTAATTAATTAACTGACATGCTGTTCTCAAATTAAAATAATTTTTTTAATTAAGCTTTTATAGCTTGAGTTCCAGGCTGGATCTTTTAGCAGAAAAAGATCATTATGATTGTATTTATGGTAGAGATGTTTTCAGGTCCTTGATCATTAACTAAAACAACCCCAAATAAGAATGATTTATTCATAATGAGACTTTAGTTGGGTTTTTTTGCACAGTAAAAGGACCTGGGGTCATTTCCAGTAGCAAGATTAAGTTGGATAGCTATGTGATTTTTTTTTCTCAACCAGCACTGCATCAAGAAATGTTCATCAATAAGTGATAGAACCTGATAAACAAGATATTACTTTGGATTACTTTTCTTCTCTGCAATGTTGAATTGGATTCCCAAATCCCAAATTAGCTTTCATTGAACAAACAAGAATCCTTACCTGTACAGAAAATGGCAAAAGTACCACATGGAAAATGACTGTTGTTCACATAAAATTTTATGAATGATGTGTCACTAAAAGCACATATATGTGGATTTGGAATGTATCATGGTAAAGACCCATGTGCTTCACTTGGTTCACATGGGTTTCACACATTTTCACGTCACATTTTCCACATGTTAAACCATGTGGAAAAAATACAAATATGTATCTGACACACAAGATATGCATGTGATACATATGAGGATCACTTGTGAAATATGTGAAAGTATAATTGAAATATAAATGAATTATTTTTTGGGGGAAGGAGATGCATGGATATGTAGGATTAAGAGAACGAGAAAGTTACACATTATTTCAAGAATGTAAATTAGGGAAAAATAAATTTCCCTTTTACCAAGATAAAAGAATGAGACGATAAACAATCCAACATGAGTTATTTGCATCATCTTTATTACAGAAATATTTAGTCTCCTTTGAAAATACAACAGCACAAAAAGACTCCTATTTTGGCAATCTTACAGAAAAAGTTTCAAACATAAACAAATGTGCAAAAACAAAATATATTCACTCCTCTAAAATACCAATAAATTGTATCTCAAAAGCACAGTGTTAATATAGCTACACATATAATAAATGCTCACAATTTGCTTTCAACAAAATGTCATTTAAAAGGATTGCAATTTTACACATACATGGTGTTCAACATATTTTAGTGCTAACACAGTGTTTTTTTATTGAAGGGAATGTATAGGAGAGTAAGTCCTCCTTATGTGCTACATTTTTTTATAGAATAATACTAATAAACAAAAACAATAACACCACAAAGACAAACATCAAGACGACGAGTACAAATTTCATAGAAACAAATACGTGCATCCAATCAGAACAATCTTTCGCAGTATGCAATGTAAAACTAGGGAAGGAAAGATGGATAGCATGTGCTTTGAAAAAGCTCCAGGCTGAGCAGTGAGGTCTTAAAGAATTACCAAAAAAACTTTGGTAATCCAGGGCTACATTACTGTGACCCAATGAGCCAATATCTTATTGATTTTTACTACACTTTTCACTTTCTGCCGCCTCGTGAAAAAGTATGCATTATACAAAACTAAACTACTAAGATAGCACAGTTAAAGCAGAGAGAAGAGCAGAAAATACCAAATGAACATATTGTTGGTGTGGCGAAGAAATTTCAAAGCTTGGTTTGTTATTATGGCATTTGTAGCATGACATCATTGTTTTCTTCATAGAAAGTAAGGAGGTGACAATTGTAAGCTTTCCATTAACACGCCTGTTGGCTGTAGACTGTAACCTTTATTTGAAGGGAGGTGAATAAGACTGTCATGACACTTTCATAAATATGACATAACTCCTGTCATGAAGATGAATAAGCCTTCATGAATATTTATGACTGTTGTCATAAAGTGTCATTCGGTAAATTATGTCTTTGTTATGGCAACTTGACATTAACCAAGAAATCATTACTGTTTAAACTTTACCTTCAATAACATAAAGTTACCTAATTTTTAAAGTGCAATCAGTAATACTTTTATAACAAATTAATATCAGTAATGATTTCTTAGTTAATGTCAAGTTGTCATAACAAAGACATTTTGAATAATGTCAACTTTGTATTAAAAGTGTCATAAATTACTGAATGACGGCTTTATGACAACAGTCATAAATATTCATAGTCATAATATTATTCATGTTCATGACAGATGTTGTCATGCTTATGACAGTGTCATGACAGTCTTATTCACCCCCCTTTCAAATAAAGTGTTACCCTGTTAACTACAGCACAGATGTTGGAGAAAAAACCTAGATGATTACATCTAGAAAGACTGGGTCCATGTCATCCCTGCAATTCTTAACAGGTACATAAAAATACAAAAGCCTCAAGAGCAGACAGAGGATCTGCAGCTGTGCCATTGGGAAATACTGTGAAAAACGTATTTTCCACACATATATTTTTTTCCTGAGAGATTAGAACATCTTACACCAACACAACAAAATATTCAATCTTATTTCATTGGTTATCACTTCTATAAGTAGGACAAATTATGTTATATGATATATTGTGTTGTCAAAAAGTATTCACCCTCTTATAGGTTTAGACTGTGCGCCTTTTTAAGCCCGGTTCTGTTTGAATCTACCTAGTGGTTCTGTCACTGGGAACATCTACAGCAAGTGGCAATTATTCTTTTACATCACTGTGCAGGAATTTTAACCAATTCTTCTTTGAAAATACCTCCTGTAACACGAGGGTTGAGCTTAGATAACTGTGTTCCTAAATGGTGTTTTTAAAATTGTTGGTTGAAAACTGTTTTCCCTACGAATATCAGTTTTATAATTGGAAACATGAAAGTGTGAGAAAAAAACAAAAAACAAAAATCTGTAAAGGGTGAAATGCTTTTTTACAGAACTGCTTACATGTAACACAAACTACTAGACTGGATATCTACCTTTACTATAAATATTGATCAGATAACCGCAGCAGTGAAATAAAGTATTGGAGACACCAGCTGTGCTGTTGTAAAACAATCTAATTCAGATAGAAAAGATGACTATTTTGTAGACATTGTTTATTTCCTGCTACGAGTTTGATGGCTGAATGAGATCTCTGGATTGTAAGCACATGGGAGAAGTGATGTCACATAGAAACCCTCAACCAGCTTTTTTAATCTGCCAGACTGTGGAGGACACTGTCTTACACCCACAACAAGGTTCTTTTCTTGTCTTACGTAAATGGAGACGAGGACTTAACATTAATTATTAAAGTAGAATATTTGGATATGCATTATACCAGACACTGGATGTCTCATGTGCAACAAAACATGAAGTCAGAATTTAAAATCCACTGCCAGACAGCTGAGAATTTTATTAATTTCATTAAGCACTCATTTGTTGGTTGATTAAGGCACATGCTCAAATTGCCTGAGCAGTATTTAGAAAATAAATCAGCCTGTAAAACACACTAGTACCAGCGATTTCTACATCTGCAAAGTAACTGTTGGCTTGTTGACTCTGAGCTGTTTTTCCACAACCAATCATGCTACTTTCACGTGAAAGAATTTTCTTCCTTGTCAAATCTCTGTTAGATGTGGCAAATTCATCCCCGTTTTTTGGATTTAGAGTTCCCTTAACTTATTTCTGGAGCTTTTCTCAGAAATGACATTCAGTCCCTCCAGCAAGTTCAGGTTCCACTTCAGGGTTCTCTATTAAACAGACATTCTGGAAAATGTTAAATTTTTGGGGGTAAAGATCCTAGAAGGTTGGGAACAAAATGGAGCAATGGTGTAACTACAACCGATTAAGCCACAATTAACCAATCACTCTGATTTACTATCTGCTCACCACTTGTTAACAAGAAACAAAGATATATGAACCTTCACGTTTACAGAGGTAACCTTCAAATGTAGAGAAAACATCATTCTTTTGGCCCATTACCAACATATACAGTTCATCCACATTCAAACTGCATTTGAATCTAAATTATTTTTACATTTCAACTGAGTTGCAGGTATTAGCTAGCCATAAGCGAACAGATTATTTGTAAGCTGGTTTCAACTGCTTTGCTACATCGAACAGCTGTACAAACTGTAACACAGTGAAGTCTCTAAACCTATTTCTACCACATGTCATCTGAAAGTGACAGCAGAAGTGAAAACCTATTATATTTAGGCCTGATGTTGGATGAAAACTTTGTTGGATTACTGCTACAGTATGCAGACCCTTTCTTTTCCCCTTTTTTACAGTTCTCAGAGTATCACCTATACTCATTACTAAGGATTATAAGGCATATTATTATTGTTACATTTTCAATATAGTGACAATGACAATGAACAGAAAAAACTCTTCTGTCCTCTGAGAAAGTAGGGGTTGGTATCGATGTCCAAGTGTTCGACTAAAGTTTGATGTGTGTGAGTGTTATTTATGAACATCATTTTAAAGGGAGTCTCATTAGTCCACTGCCACCTTCTAAAAACACACTGATAGCAACATTACCACTAGGCGGCGGTTCTGGACCAAATTACAGTTGTAACCAGATATTTGACATTTTGTTCTCACTGATATAAAATTTGAGTAAAGTTCTTATTTCAGGTAAGTTAGAAAAAGCAACATAATTTTTATTTGTAAGATTCTGGAATTTCAAGTAAGACAGTAAAATAAGGGAATTTATATTTTTCTATTTGTTATAATTACCTTCTTTTAAACCTGAATATGTAAAAATGTTTCTTATGATATTGTGTTGTAATTCTTCCTGACAGAACCGATGTAACTGAGCCCGGTTTGTAAGCCACTTTGCTCATACTTTATACTTATATAATTGTTTCAATCTGTTTTCTACAACATGGCATTTTCAGGAATCTCAAAATTGCACCCATGGAAGGACCAGACATAGGAAGGTCCACAGTTTTCTTGGCTTACTAATATAAGATATTAGTAAATACTCTCTTACTAATTATCTTGTTGGTAAAAATAAATCAGCCAAAAATAAATATTGGCTAATTTACGTTGGTTTTCACAAAAAGATGTTGCCTTACATCCTCATGTGTTTTTTTCTGCTTAATTCAAATGATGTGGATTAAGAAATGCTCTCAGGGTTTACATGAGGGAGTTTTTCTTTCCACTTTCCCCACATGTCTGAATGATTTCTGCAAAGTTGACAACTTGAAGCAATTGGCCAGATTTTCTTAGATAGAAAACATTGTACCAATTGACTTAATAAACTGAACTTTATTGCTGTGTTTTTGTAGGATCAAACAGTTATTGTAGTTAACTTTAAATCTGTCTATGTGATTGATTGACTTCACATTTCTGTCAATCAATGGGATTTGCCTACTTCGTAAAGTGCCTTGAGACGGCATTTGTTGTGAATCAGCATTATAGAATAGATGCTATGTTGGTGCTACATATCTAAACTGATCAAGAACAAGACAATTTGGTGAGACAGTGAGAAAAGAAATATTATTATATATCATTTATCACATCTATCTATTATCTGTACCCACCTATCCTTGCAGGATCCGGGGTGCCTACCTCCAGCAGTCTTCGAGCTGGATTGATAGGCAAGGTGGACACGAGTCCATCACGGGCAACACAGAGACAAACAGGACAAATAACACACAAACACACAGATTTATAAGGGCTATTTAGACTAACCAATTCACCAGTCGTGTTTTTGGACTGTGGGGGGAAGATGGAGTACCGAGGGAGAACCCGTCCAAACACAAGGAGAACATGCAAACTCCATGCATAAAAAAAATGAGGATGGGCATCAAAACCTGTGTTTTAGTGCTAACAACTGAGCCACTATGCAGCTTCCTTTCATACAGTCTATGTAAATATTTGGGCTAAACTTTATACCAATATATATGTCTGAGTGTGTTTAGACAGTATTTGAAAAAACAAAAAATCAGATATTTGTGATTATTGTTGTACTTTTTCTTGGAATGCTCATTCCCATAAACTGCATGGCTCGCCTTATATCATAAACTTCTGATTGACTAATCTATCTGCTGATTGGTTCCAAGCAGGTTGTAGACAGTAATTTTTATAAGAGCTTTTGTAAACTTAGTAAAGGTGAAGTGAAAATGCCTCTTTGAACCTGAGCGGAACTGCAGAACATTATACCCTGCAGCATTTCAGTTGTCCTGGTTTATGCTGTATTTTATAGGACTTTGTTATAATATATCTTTAAGAAAAGATTTAATGACAATTTGGTGTGCTCTATACTAATTTAGAAATGTGCATCTATACTGACTGAAAACTGTGTCCAGTAATGAGAGAAGGTAGGTTTATGCAACCAAAGCAGCTAATTAAGTGTTGTTGTCCTGAATGTGTGATGTGTTGTTGTGCTGGACCCTTGCTGCTCATTTAGCTGGATCCAGGTCCTTGATTACTTTTTCTCTATTCAGGTAAGTGGCCCAATAGACTAGGTTGAAGGTGCCAAACAACACAGGGAACATAATACGGGAGATGCGGTCGATAATGCTGACGCTGTTGAAGGTTTTCTTGTTCTGCTCGGGTTTCGTTCCTGCTGTGATCTTATTGGGCTCGTTCACAGTGCACTTGGAGATGGTGGGCAGTGTTGAGTCTTTCGTGATGTTGGGCTTGTAGTTTGCCACAGCTACGGCGTAGGTGTTCTTCTCCTTCTTGACAGTCGCTTCTTTTTTCTGCAGGTAGATTAAAACAGTAGAAGAAATGTAAAACAAAACTTTATGAAAAACAAGGTATGTTACTTATTTATTAATGAATACAAGAGATTGATATTGAGTTTTTTGTCTTTATTTGATCGTTTTTTTGTTGTTTTTCCGTTCAATCTAAATGTAATCTTCTAGTTTAATTGTGTAAAACTAGAAGATTAAGTTGCATAACTAAAAAGTGGAAACCAAAATAAAGCACTTCTAAAACATTTGTAAAAGAAGTTTTGGTGAGGGAAGAATTAGGACACATCCACACCTAAGACTTAGAAAACGCACATAAATGCAATCACATGAAATTTACTTAGGTTGAATATTGTTATCTAGTATTTTGAAATTGATTGTCCTAATTAAAGCTCAGATGTTTAGTTTGATTATTGAAGTGACATTAAACACTATGGAAAAACACTCCTAGAAAGGAGTTTAAAATGGTCTGGAAAGAATTTGAAATGAATCATTCCACTCTCCAGGAAAAAAGGATTGCAAGTAATGGACATTTAAAACATCTGTCAACATGCTGAGATGTGTTTTTCAAGAAAGCTCAACTCAATAATTGTCTGCAAGATGTGAAAGGGGCAATATTATGTACTTTCCAGGCATATAGTGCTATTTTATAGCACAGCCAAGTAATTATGTTACCTTCAGATGTTACAAAAATGGTGTAAATATCCAAGATAATATAATTGAAATTTGACACCTTGAAATTGGGCCTCTGTCTCTTTAAAACGCCCCAGCCCCCCACTCTCTATGATTGATTTTGACTACAATATGGGTGTAATGTGTCTGTTTTTGAACCGCATTGAAAATTTCCTTGATGATTATTATTATTTTTTCCACGATTGGTTGGACTGGCGCAACATCAGATTATTTTACAAATCTGGTTGCACTCCAGGGCCCTACATCACTGAGATGGAGCAAATTAAATAACACATGACATTTAATGGGTTGTCCACAATTTTTTCATATGAATGTATTTACCTTGTCATTGACAATACTTTTCCCATCCCAAGCCCAGCCTCGCTTGGTGAAGTAGTTAACAGTGGCAAACTCAATGAGAGCAGAAAAGACAAATGCATAGCAGACTGCAATGAACCAGTCCATGGCAGTAGCGTAGGCCACCTTTGGCAGAGAGTTACGGGCACTAATACTCAGGGTCGTCATTGTGAGAACTGTGGTCACTCCTGAAAAGAAATATATAATTAACTGAGTATTTTATTATTTGGTCTCTGGCAGTTCACTCAGAAAATATAGACCCAAAATCCCAACACAGAAGATCCAGAGTGTTTCTAAATTTCTGTAACCAAACACCAACATATCATCCATTTTATGTTTCATTCTTATAGTTAACATTTTTAATGTTTCACAGCTGCAACTTTATGTGCTGCTGCCCATCTTGGCTAGGAAATCTTTGCAAAACAAGATTCACTAAATAAGGGTTTAAACATGTAAATGAATAGAGAAGTCATTGTAATTAGTCCCAAAACAGACAGACACATCTGATCAGGGAGTACTTTGGGGAATCATTTAGAGGTGAAGTTGGTGGTGTGCCACAGATCAAATTGTCATGCTCCCTTATCTTGAGGTTTATGGATTTTTTTTTTATTTCAATTTTTGGAAGTTCACAACC
This sequence comes from Micropoecilia bifurca, assembly GCA_903067075.1. Lineage (NCBI taxonomy): Eukaryota > Metazoa > Chordata > Actinopteri > Cyprinodontiformes > Poeciliidae > Micropoecilia > Micropoecilia bifurca. The sequence goes on from CAEGAF010009972.1 coordinate 34,625, forward strand.
TTCGCACCATATCTATGTCAGATGTGACAGGCTGTACACCTTCCAAAATATTTCACTTTTGTTTTGTCAGTCCACTGAACATTCTTTCTAAATTATGGAGGTAATCAAAATGTTATTTGACTTTTTTTTTACGTTTATCTTTTTGGTCAAGCTTGAAAGTCTCAAATGAATGCCATTTTTGCAACAAATGACAACACTGACAGTATAATGTTGTTGTGGATTCTCTTTTATCCACTGGAATGAGTCATTGATGCACTTTTGGACCTATCCTGATAGGTCAATAAAGTAATACATGACTTCAGAATGAGGACCATTATATTTTTCATGTAAGACTAAGTTGATTTGTATAGTTTTTTTATATAAAGGAAATAATAATATGAAAACAGATTTTTATTTGCTTTCATTAAAAAACTCAGCGATATAATGAACTGATAAACTGAACTGATGAGCTGATAAATACACACACACACAAACGTATGCACACGCACACAACCAGATATTTATATTGTATTTATTTTATACAAAGATAAGAACCATTTACGTAAGATAAATAAAATGTCATGGAATTGAATGTTGTCTGCATTTATTTTTCAAGTTTAGTTTTCTGTAGTTTACATCCATAAAATTTGAAAATATTAAGTGGAAAATTGACATTTCCACAAGAGAAGTGAACTAACACTCAAACCTTTATCTGAATAGTTGGTGTTGAGATTCAGACAACGACTGCAGCTGCTGCTGCTCTGCTTCCCTGCTGTGCACACTCTTGTGTAGACACGGTTGTAAAGGGTTTTAATGTGCTTTCTCTTTCATGTTCACTCTCTGCATATAGCCGTGCACGTTCAAATTTTTAGGAAGAAATTAAATCAGGTTTAAGCCTCTACATCTCCTTTGCTTTTGATTCAGAATCACCAAGATTTGTGAAGCAATGCAGACATTAAGATCTTGAATTAGTCTGATTCTGACATTTATTTATTTCTTTCACGTCTTTTGAAGGTCAGGATCTCCAGTGGGTTTGCAATCTTTAAATCCTTTATTTCACTTATAAAACAGATTCAAAATCTCAAATGCTCACCAAACACAGTTCTAGCAGGCACTGATTCCCGGTTGAGCCAGAAGGAAACCTGGGATAGGATGACTGTCATGATGCAGGGCAGATACGTTTGGATCACAAAGTATCCAATCTTCCGCTTTAGGTGAAAATGAGCCGTCATCACTGTGTATTCGCCTGAGAGTCATAGGAACAGGTTCGCTTTACATAATAATATATTCATGTGAAAAACAAAGAGGAAAATCATGCAGAGGATAATTATCATTTTTTGATTATCACCTGGTTTTGATGTACTTATTCACAAGAATACAAACGTTTTTGATCTTTACTCCTTGGAGTGTTTGCTGCATTTATAACTACGGTTTGCAGAAAACTGACAGGGCTATCATCTGCCTGCTGAGTTAAATACATATTGGGATTATCTCCAGCCTTCATTCTTCTTGTTTGCTACAACACTTGAAAAGAACTCGATTTAATCCCATTGAAAGTGAGTGGGTAAAAAAAAAACACTTGAGTAACTGTGAAATCTGAAAGCGAAAGACCTCCAACGCAAATGAAGATATGGTATGGATTTCGCTTTTCCTCCCACCATGTGGTCCACCCACACTGGCTGCTGGATGAGTATACAAAAATATTTGGAACAAAAATCCGTATGAAATGAATGCCAAGGAAGGACTGGTGAATAAATTATGTTGACCAAAACATAAAAATTTGATTAACGAATGTTTCCGAATTGCAAAATTTACCTGAATTTGTAGCATATGAAAAACCAGACCATAAAAGATTAGACTTTGTGTTCCCAGTACTACAGAAACCAATGTAGGAAATCATCAGTTTGAGTGTCTTTTGTAGTCTTTGTTTGTCTGATTAGGTGCCTACCAGTGCTGGATTTAATGGTCTCCTTTCCAACAGTCTGTCCAACCAAGTCATACTGGTTGAGCCTGGACCCATCATCTGCTACATCTACTGACTGGGAGGCGTTTCTTGTCCAGATGTAAGTTACCTCTGTCTTTGTGTAGGCATCTGATGCAGAGATAATACAAACAGAAACCAACAAACCAGTCATTTCTAATCACCACAACCAAAGACTGAAAATCCATCCATCCATCCATCCATCCGTCTATCCATTTTTTCCATGAGTTTGATTCTGCAGATTTTAACACTTACAGCTGCCAAACTTAAGAGGACATGAATGTGAGTCCATGGGGAAATCTTCCAGATGCATGGGACACTCAGCTTGAACTGTTAACCTGGCAAAAACATAAATATCTTAATAAAACACATTAGGATGTTTGTGTCATACATCAGAAGACATGAATTCTAATGTCACTGGGTATCACAATGAAATTGCAACTGACTAAGATTGCAGTGTAATGTAGATATGTAAACTTTTTATGAGATGTGGTACAATGATGGATCCATAAAAATAACAAAATATAACTTCAAAATATGCTACATTTTATCAATTTTGTCATTGCGGAGCCCAAGTATGAGATGGTATAGATAAACATCTGCAGTTGCTAGGAAACAAGCAAATTAGGTGGAAGATAACTGAAGTGAAGCTACAGGCTGATGGGTGAAGTCCTTAAATTAGCTCTATCAGACTGAAAGAACCCAGATCTGTTGCCACCTTTAAGGTCAGTAGATGCCTTTGGCAAACAGATGGAGTCTGTCTTGACCATACAACTCATACTCACTGGGAAACTTCCTGCAAGATCAACAAGCAAGACTGTGCTTTTAGTGCAAAAAACTATGACTAAGGAAAACCATTTTGATAAAATATATTTATGCTTTGTGGATCAGAAACTACACCAAAAAAAAAAAATGAGTAAAAATCTAAGTCCACTGTTAGAATTTAAGAACACAACACATGAAATGAATCGAGTGTGTCTACATCTACAAAATCAGGAGTTTTTGCAAGCAACACAATGCCAGAGCAGAGCAACATCAGCAATGACCTGCAAGTGTAAATACCATCCGTCCAGGTGCTGGTGTCTATCTCCTGCTAATGTTCCAGGTGAAAAGCGGGGTTCACCCTGGACAGGTCGCCAGTCTGTCGCAGGGCAACACAGAGACACACAGGACAACCACACACACTCACACCTAGGGTCAATTTAGAGAGACCAATTAGCCTGACACTCACGTTTTTGAACTGTGGGAGGAAACCGGAGTACCCGGAGAAAATCCATGCTTGCACAGGGAAACATGCAAACTCCATGATGAAAGACCAGGGCTGGGAATCGAACCCAGAACCTTCTTGCTGCAAGGCAACAGCTCTATCAACTGCACCACTGTGCAGCTGTAAATACCATCCACTTTCACTCATTTCAATCTGAACACAGACAAAAATCTAAAATTTGTTCCAGATGAAATTGTGTCAGAGTACTAAGATGACAAACAACTCTTGAAAATATTTTGCACAGAAAATTTGTATGTCGCAATGTGCTCTCCAATCTCCCTTAACATTAATGTATCAGGGAAGAATAATCTCAAAACACAAAGAGCAGCAATAAGTGTCACAGTTGTAGGAGACTGACTTTAATGTAGAAGCAGCTCACCACCAACACTTCATCAAAGACAATTGTACCCTAATGAAAAGCTTTTAACTTACATCTTCAAATAGAAAAATAGAGGTGAAAAGCCAGGTACCTCATGGTGTAGAGCAGCGTTCCATTCTCCATGATCCGCAGAAGTTTGTTGGGCATGGTCATGTTGTGGGCCACAGATTTCTTGCCATTATGAAAGAATGTGTCAGGGGTCCAAATTTTACTGGCCATCAGATTGTTGAGAGGAAGGGTGTTCATTGGTCCATGGAACTTAAGCCGTTCATCCAACCAGCTTTGACGGAAGAAGACATCTACTGTGTATTCCTGAAAGTAGGCCAGAGGCAATTGGGTTTTACTGAGGCACAATATTCTGAGCGACCAACAAAGGAAGACCTGCATAATGAAACAGTTTAGCAATAGTAGCAAAATGTCAAGAAGCCTGACAAAAATGCTGGATCTCATTCAGTTTAAACTCAAAGGTTTGCAACTATGTTCCTGAAAACAATCTAACAATTTTCACATTTTGTCAACAGTTATGCAAAAGACGTAGACATTTTTAGTAACATACGGGTTACATGGACTTTTAAAACCTTTTAGACTTTATAGATGGTCCACTTTTACCCAAAATAACAAACTACACCCTGATCTTATAATGTTGATAATGTCCTTCCTGTCCGGTTCTGTCATGACTGAGCTTATCGCGAGATCGCAGCTTGACGCCGTGTGACACCTGGGTGGGTCCAGCCACATCTGTCAGTGTCAGATCCAGCTGTTGCCTGGGGCAAGTGCCATACCAGGTTTGCATCAAAATCACAGAGACCTTCCCCTCCATCTGAGTGGAAGCTTCTCCAGTTCGCTCTGTTTCCTCTTATTAGTCCACAGTACTTCAGCAGGAACTAACTTTGTTTTCAAATGGGTCCATCAGATCCCATATCTGTAACTTTCAGAGACAAACTTCGGTACAAAACTGTCTCCACAGTCAGAAGTTTTGGTTGTTTTATGCAGCTTTGAAAGTCTTGGTTTTAAAATATTACCTTAATTTTCTGACTTTTTTCTTTTATACATGGTTGTGTACTACTAGTTCTCCAGTCTGAAATAAAATTACAAAATGAGGTTTTAATGGAAAAATGAGTTTATATGGTATTACACGGTTGTCAAAGTATCTGTTATCATCAAATAAACAAGATTTTTCTTCTAAATCATCTGCTACCAATTCAAATACTGGAGGCATTTTTTTCTTAGAGATGACTGAGCATGTTCACAGTTTTCACTGAGATGAAAAAATATCGCCCAACCACACAGCTCCCCTCTCTTCAGTGTATATATTGTAAGTAGACATTTAACATGCGTTGTTTTCCGCAAACCTTTAGCTATGTAATTAGCAGAGGCATCTCTGTGTCACTGAGAAAATGCAGCAATTTCCTGGTTAGCTTTCCAAAGCAACTCTGCATGTCTGCTTTTTGATGAGCTCAAATAAACCAGTGAAGACAAACATCCACAAACAATCATGCAGAAAGATCAGCGGGGGAGCATCCAATCTGAAGGATGTGTATCAGAGCGCAACTATCAGAGACACAGAGAGGAAACACACACAGTGCTGGAGTGCAATTATCTGCTGCAATTTTGATGGAGACATGGGCATGTATTAAATATGAGACACTCTTCTTCCTTTGAAGGTGCAGCTTCGAACACAACTGCTTCCATCTTTGTGCTCTGTGTCACTTAAATATTTGAGGAGAACCAGGTGGGCTCAGAGAATGGGCTCAGATTGTAGTGGAAAGCAAAAAGAAAGTCTCTTAAGGCAGGAAGGATGGCTTTTTGCAGTAACTGCAAAGTGAAGGGTCTCCCTGACTTGAAGCCAAATAACTTTCAGCGATAGTTTCAAATCATGTTATCAGTCAAATCACAAAATATATATCTATATATACTTAAAATCACTGCTAGAATCTGAATCTAAGATACTTCATGTTTTCACTTGTTAAAATGCACCGATTCTTACATTTCATTCCAGGAAGCCAGTCAGAAGTGTTGGGACAAGTAGAACTTTGTGAATAAAATTTGTATCCCTGAAATTCTAAGTCTCTGAGGAGTGAAGATCTTCAGAGGGCCTTGACAGAATGCCAAAAAAACCATTTGAGAAATTTGAATGAAATGCTGCATCTGACTGGAAACAAATCCATTTGTTTGTGTCAGGCTTAGACGAAAACAACCAAGCAGGTTTGCAGCTGGTAAACAATAACGACTGGCCATATATCAATATATGACAGATCAGCAGCTGTGTATCAGAGCCGGATGGAGGTGGATGTTCAGATATCATTTTAATAACACGCTCTAACCTTTGCCATGTCGACGCTCTTCTGATTGGATTGGCTGAGTTTCCAATGGCAACAGGACCAGCAGTACAGGCAGCTACCTCTCTCTCTGTCTGTGTTTCAGTCTGGAAGATTTTATCTGAATGTGAATAATCACATCCAAACTGGCTCAGGAAGACTGGCGGGAGATTTACAGTGGATTATTTGAATCAAAAGCAGAATGTCTCGGCAGACAACAGCTTGTGTTGATTGTGGTAAGACGGTTCTAATAAAGGACACAGATACTCTTTATGAACTGCACCACAGAGACAATTAACAGTTTGCTTAGGCAGTTAACTCTGCTTGGCGACAATGTTTAGTTTTATACCTGTGACTCTTTTTGTGATAATTTAAAGTGAAAAAAAGAAAAAAAACAACAACAACTAGGTGTTTCACAGTACAATATTAGTGTTCAAAGACTTACCATATCTGTGTCAGATACTGGTCCAAAACTGGTCACGTAGACATTTGTCTTTACTTCTGTCACTCGGTCTGGAAAGGGGAAACAATTGAACATTCTCAGACAACAAAGTTTCATATGTTTACAACCATCCATACGTCATTTTTGATGAGCTCAAATAAACCAGCTTGAGCAGAAAGAAACTCCCCAAGGCAACACAAAAGAGTCTAAATTGTTCTACAAGTCAACAAAATTCAGGAATTTTATTCAGGCAAACTCCCAGGTATCCCCGAATATACTTGAAGTAGTAAAGAGACCGGACTGCTCCACAGATGAGGTCAGGACACAGATAGGACTCAGTGGGACTCTCCTCTCTATTTTCACTGGATTGTTAGTCACTTTCATAAACTTGTGTGACATTTTATTACATCTATACAACCCTGTTAGGAGAAATTTCCGTTGCCAAAATTAAATAAATCTTTTAAGGATCACGGCATAAGAAGAATTTTATTACTGCTATCAGTCCACAGTGGTGCTTAAGGTGACATTAAGACTCCAACAGTCTGGATGAAATCAGATTGATAGTCCAATCACGCTGCTTTGGTTTTTTTAAAACAAAATTGTGTTTTTAAATGTTACGACATGAACAGTCTTTCACAGTTTTTCATTTCCTTGTCAGAATAATGTCAATGTCATACAGTGCTTTGCTAAATTAGTTGTACGCCTTCAATTTTTTCATGTTAATACCATCAATGTTTATGCATTGTCTAGGGATTGTAGGTAATAAACCAACAGAATGGAGTGGATCATTTTAAATTGGAAGTCAGTTCTACATGTTTTCTTTTTTTTTTTTTCAAAATAAAATCTAAAATGTGGTGTGGAAAGGAAATGTTCAGTCTTTTCTGTTGCACCCCGAGCTAAAATCCAGCATTATCACTTGTCTTTACACGTTACCTAATGGTTAAACTGTTGCCTCCATGCATTAAATCTAATTTTCTTTGCCTTCAGAGAGATGTCAATGATCCCCATTCATCCCTGTTTTTCTGTTTCCAGAGCGTCAAATCTTAGACATCGAGTCCAATAAGAGAAACTGTTCGAACCAAATGAGCTCAATCATTCCAGGCCCAAAGTCCACCAGCCCCTGCGAATGTGTTTTATTATTTCCAACCCAGACGGATGTTCTCACTGAACAAATTATTCAGATTTCAGATACACAGAAGCGTATCTCATTACACTCACAGCTGCAGAGAGCCCAATAGGTTCACCTGTAGGCAGATTTATTTTTAAAATGCTGTCTTTAAAGAGCTGACAGGGCCATAAAGGCATTTTCTGACAGTATCACAGATCCTTTCATTGTAGCGCAAAGGAGGATGAACTGCAGCATGCTCTTCCACCACACAACAGGCATCCTCTCATAATTTACATTTTCATCTAAAATGTCCTTTTTTTCCCCAGCGACTGACATCAGTAGATTCAAAATACTGTTTCTGATCTGTATTATAAATTTGATCTTAGTATCAAATTATTTGAATATTAAGTGTTGTACTAGGGAGACATTTCTTGAGAGCAGACTGATTCGTTATGAGTAATGTTCTTATTAAAGCACCATTGAGTGTTCTTCACTATGGGCTTAATCTCAGTCCAAATTAACAATGACACAAAATCCATCTCATCTGAAATTGTTGCATCAGAGGTGATATGGTCATGAAAAAAGAAAGAAAGAAAGAAATGTTGGGCATTTAATGACTCATTATTTCAGGATGAAATTTGTATACATTTGCCACCATTTGTGAAACAAAACAAGTGAGTGCCAAAAATGATGTACTGTTCATTTTCTCTGGTGTCCACATAGTATCTCTGACCAAGTTGAACGTTGGCAACAAGAATTTTGTCGCCGTCAACGTGTTTTTTACATGAGACTGTTTACAAATTGTCAACTGGGTTTAGCCAGAAAATTTGTAATGCCATTCCAGTAGCTTCACGTTAGCCTAGCGTTTTCATTCTAAAACCAGTTTGATGCGAATTATTATTTATTGATTTTTACCACCATTTTAGTGGCAATGCTTCTTTTCATTGGTGTTAAACAGGTCAGTTTTTGTCTCATTTGACTATTAAACCTTTCCCTAAAAGATATCTGGTTTGTTTGAACTGTTTCTGAACATCCTAACAAATTTATCTCCATCTGACGACAGCAATTAAGGTCTTCTTCCACACAATAAAGTGGCCCAGTCATTTTAACTTGTGGGTCTCTCCAGTTGTTCAGGAATGGTTCTGAGCGGGATTTTCAATTCTTGTGTAAATGTACAAATTTCCTTCTTAAAGCTTAACTGAGTTCCTCTGACATTCCCATTTTCCTCAGTGTTGGTTAATATGCTGAGTGCTGTTATACAAACTATTTCATGCTTTCAAAATAAACTCCCAACTGTAGACAATCTGCTAATTAATAATTTACACGGCTGTTGATCTCAGATTTTATTTATTTTTTTAAACTTGGGTATAAATGTTACAGCTGGCCACACGGGCAAGCCAAATGTTTTTACAAGAGTTTGATTAACAGGGAATTTAAACGTTGAGTTACTTGTTTGTACTGTTTTTTGAAAAAAGCCATATGGCTCTTTCAAACTAAAGAACACTGTCAACTATCAAGCATGTCTGAGGAAGCATCATAAGCTACATTTGGTCCAAAGAAGAGTCATATTAACTTGAAATTTCTCCAGTTTCCGTCTGTGTTGCTTTGATTTGCTTCTTGCTTCAGTTCCCTCCATCTTACCTCCAAGCCCAGGTCTGAGTCTGTTGTCATACCCATCCAAGAGACTGTCCAGGATTTTGGTGAACGTTGCAATGTCTTTGGAGTTCTGTGTTGAATTACAGACGGCTCTCGACCTAAATAGGAGAAACATATCTTTATGCATAAGTAAGTCTCATACGTTTTAACAGGATCCTGTAAACACCAGTTTAACAGCCAAAATGTCAAATGTCCTGTTGCTGAAGCTGTTAAAGTGAGAAAAAGCTGAATGTCGGTACAAATAATTTGTTTCAGAATTTGATGTGACACGCCAAAGGGTCATTTACCCTTTGACATTTCACCTGCTGAAAGGGCAAATATTTATACGCTAATAATCTTATGTGATAAAGTATTTAACATTTTAGCAACACACCAAGCCATGATTTCCTGACTCTTCTTACCAAAATGCAATGCACTCAGGCAGAAATTTCACAAAGCCTGGTGTCCTATAAACATTTCTACCTGGCTGCAATTGTTGATGAGGAAGAACATAATATTTGACATAAATCAATTAGATATTGATGCTTTTTTTGTAGTGAAAACATCAATATCACTGAAAGTGCTTTGAAAGAGGACCAGCTGAGGGGTATTTATTATTTACATGAATTAAATAGGGAATATGTTCTAAACCGGCTTAAAGAGGATTTTATTGATTGCAACAGCATGTTGCAGCATACAAAAGCACAAGCATCAATTGTTTCAAACAAAGCACTGAGATCTGAAGCTGAGGGATACATTTTGTTTCACCATAGTGTTTCTTTGCTATGGTGATCTCTAAAGTCTGACTCCAACTGTTCAAACAGATTTCCCACCTTAATTTTCACAGAAACAATTGGCATCAATTTTTAAATAATTTTAGAAAAGAAGAGGAGTTTAATATTGCTCTGTAATTAGCAGGAGTCTCTGAATCAAAGGTAAGTTATTTAGCAACTTTTTGGTACATATCCATCACCAAAGAGAAAATGTGAGTTTTTATTAATTAAACCTAACCAGTCCTTCCTCCTTTTAATATATTAAGTTGAAATGGAGTCTGACCCTTGTTATCATGTACTCAAAATGAGTAATATAGTGCTTTGGATTTGCAAAAGGTTTTCTTTATATTAGATATGTCTGGCTTTCTTAAGATCATCTTGTTTGGTGCTGCATAAAGTGTTGACTTTTAGCAAGACGAACTGAGAGAAAAAGTCCCTCAGATGATGAAATAAGGGGAGAGAATTGGGTAGCAGCTGATACTCTTCACCCCCAAATAGATTTCTCAACTTAGTATTCTTCCATCAAACGTAATGTGCCTGAAAGGGAGAGGTTGCAGTTTATATTTAATCAAAACTTGTGACTCAATAGAGTTATATGCTATTCCTTCTGGTATCATTTTGAATTTTGTTACAATGGTAACTTCATTGGCCAAAATTCAAACCCAAAAGCTGGTGCTTTGTCATCACACTTTGGCCTAGAAATTCAGTCGAACTTACATGCAAAAGTTTTCTTTTTGAAGAGGAAGAGTGCAGATCAGAAATCAGTTTTTGTGGATTTACTGGTGGAGTTAGCCAACATTTGAGATGTAGCCTTCTTACAAAATGCTGCCCATATGTAACATTGTAAGATCTTGTCCGAATGGAGCACAAACTGATGTGAATGACAACTGTCTTAAAGTTACAACATGAATCTATGTTAGACTGGGTTGGGGTGTGCATAGTTTTCTGTAATGTGTGATTATTTAAAAGGTAAGGATCAGAGGAGTAGTTTAAATGATTATAAATTTATAATAATTAGGATTTTATAATAATTGTATAATTAATTTCTACATTGAATTTTTCAAGGTATTGGAAATGATTGTTCAGACGTATCACCTTTCACTTTTCTTTAGAAATAAATAAATAAACTGTCGTCTGATTCAATCAGCTCTATTTCCATATTCTCTATTTCCTGGAAGTTTTGAGATTTAATTCCACACATCAAATTCTTCCAGCGCTTTTATTAGATGTTCTGGGATTTGAGCTTCATTGTGACAGTTCTCTGAGATTAAAGAGTCATTTTCTAATAACTCAGGGCGCTCTGAGCGCACGGAGAAACTAAAAAAAAAAGAAAGAAAAAACCCTTAACCAGCAGTGTAAGAAACCACGTCCTTTACCTTGCTATAACTGAAACGCTCCTGTGCGCAACATGCAGGCAAAAACAATCCATTCAGATTAATTGAAAACGCTCAACGGGTGACCGCCAGAAACTTACCGTGTTTGCCACAGAGCGATGAAGCAAACCAGCACAGACAGAGGACTCGGGCTTCTTTCTCTTCTCATGACTGGAGCCTGGAAAAATCAGGGGGGAAAAAAAGCTTCAGAGCGCGTTGACATCTAAACCCGCTTCATTTCCACTCAACATTTCGAAACCCAGCGCAGCTCCGCCAGGAACCGAAAGCCCACCTGAAAGCTCGGCAGGTGTGCCCGCCGTTGCTAAGGGAAACCGTGACGCGCGTATAGCGGAGATGTGCGTATAGGTCTGAAGGCGGTCAGGGAGCTTCCATCCTGCCAGACTCTCCTCCAAACAACCGAAGCTGAAAACGAAAACTGCGCGGGGAGACAGACTCCCTGCTGAGGCGGACGGAGTCTGTGCGTGAGAGCGCGCGGCTGCGCACGGCGAGCGTCCTCTGCGCTGAAGAAGCCCGTTCAGGATTAGGGGAAGCACTGAGATACATCCGCAAATATCATCAGAACAGAAAAAGAAAGAAAAAAAAAAAGATTGTTAATATGACTTCCGTAAACGAAAACAAAAGAAACTCGGATTGAACAGGACAGGAGGCTATAAACCAAACATCCATCACACATTAACCTAATATTCTCATGCTGGAAGTAACTCCCAACTGTAACTTCTTACTCATCCTGAATGAGTCATATTATCCCCCCCTACCCCCCATAATAAAATGATGATCATGAAGTTACTCATTATACAGATGGATTACATCACCTTTTTCTGTCTATCCTGAAAATGCTGCACTTTAAATGGAAGGTTGCTCTAATTATTTACTTTTCACAGAGGGTTGAAACATTTTTCTAAATATTTTTAAAATAACACACGTAGATCAGGGATGTTCACCTCATAGATGATTTACGGTGCAAAGAATTATTTGTGTGGCCACATCTGCATGTGAAAATGTATGCAAGGGTACTGGATCTTAGCCCAATAAAGTCCTTATATAATTCTATCTTCATGTTTGAGAGCTGCATCCACAAGCAGATAAGGGTAGCATCATATTGAGAAGGTGCAAAAAAGAATACATGAAAATATAAGGGGAAAAAATATGAAAGAGGTTTTCCAAGTCACCTTCCACCTGTTCAGTTTACTCGAAATTTTAACATCTATATGTAAATGGTAAACAGTGTTTTGTATTTCTATAAAGGCACAATGAATTATCCACTTGGTTCCAGTTTCAGTTTCAAAATACCCCCAATCTAATGCAAACTCGTTTTGACTGCATAACCAGAACAATCCACTGCTATGAGATAAAACCAGTGAACCTGGGAAAGGTCAAATGCTGTGTCATTTAGATAAAGTCAGTTCTGCATCTGTGGCATTTAATAAAAATATTTAAGGTCATAAACTGCAGCTTCATTTCCAAGGAAACAAAGCTCCCTACTCAGTTGTACTGTAGCTGGGTAAATAAAAATTGAGAAGACATTAAAGCAATAAACACAACACCCAGAATGATCAGAGACATTCTAACTTTTGCATATGCCTTGTGTTTGTCTCCTTATTAGGTTTATATTTTTTAATAGTGCTTGTGGTTTTTTTTTAAATATCTAAGTTTTTACATCTTAATATATGTAATGCTAGTTTAGATTCTGTGTGAGACTGATTTGTCACAGAATATAGCAGAGGACAAGCAAGATTTTAATCTAGATACAACAGTAACGACTTAAAGCAACAGCTTCTAATCATTTCGCTGAGCTGAAAATATCTTGTTTTATTGTTTTGCCATTTTATTTGCAGAACAACGACCAACATGCTTGTGCAAACTCGTCTGCAGAGAGCTATGTTCACCGAGTTTGATGATGACAAATATGAATGTGATTGATGACGTTTGAAGAAACTATTGCAGATAAAAATCCAGTCAGTTGACATGTACCTTGACTAAACAAAGTGTATTACGACTGCAAATCTCCTTGGGATCAAATACAGAAAAGTGTCTAAAGTCTAGAGATGAACTGGGCTTTAAAACCTGCACACGTGTTTTCACTAGAAAATGATAGATCTGGTTCAGCCTCATTTCTCTACTGATGACTGTTAGCATTCTGAACTGCAGGTTTCTGGATTCTCTGACTCCATGAAGTAAAGCTTTACTTTGTGGAGTCACACATTGTGGATCCAGGCATCCACAATGTGGATACAACTTCATCAAAGATGCAGTTACAGCGACCTGACCTGACAAAAGACAGAACGCACCGGATGTGAAAGTGTTGGGTGCGGTAGTGATGGAAAAATATCCTATAGGAAATGTCTTTTGAACTCATCTAGAAGACATTCCCTGCGGTAATAAATTCAGTTGTATTCATAATGAGCAGCTGGAGCTGAAGATGTGATTCCATTTGACATCATTTTTAATATTTATACTTTGCTGTCTACCTCAGCGAAACACAGCTTCATTTCATCTTTAATATCTACGCTCCTCACACAGAACTGATGTCTTCATGTTCACCATCAGAGTCTGAATGAGTCTTTCAAACAGGAACACAACACATTTGCATGTTTCTACATTATTCAAGTTATGTTTAGAGTCATAAACTGTGAGAACGGGTTCATGCAGAATCAAAGCTATAATGACTTTCTGCCAGAGTAGCAGGAAGTCAGTATAGTCTTTAGGACTAAGACTAAGACTACCTCAGGTTTAAATGTCTGGTAAACACATATAAATGCTGTGTTTACCTGATAAAGGCAAAATGAGAGTAGTTTTGTGATTCATTATTAGATAATGCCTTTTGTTACTAGATAAATTTAATTAATTAACTTATTTCTTTATAAAGTTTGTTAATCATTCTCTATATATTGTTAATCATTCTCTTTATATTTGTGTGTACTTGTTTGGTCTTTTGAATTTGTATTTAAACAAAACTGTACTGTTCTTAATGTTTTTAGCTTATAGTCCCTTTTTAATAATTAATTGTCTATAAGATTCAATGTTTTTTTTGCTTATTTTCGTTGTGTATTATATTATCTATAATAATTAGGGTTCTATTTATTTGCTACATACAAATAAATGTGCTCGTTTATTTGTACGTATAAGGTTTGCTTTTTCTTTATTTAGTCATTTATTTTCATTAGTTTTTAATTTGTCCTTTAATCATTTAGTCAAATGTATACAAATAAAATTGTACAACACATTTTGTGTTAATGTTGTGTCTTAATTATTCAGTTTTTTTAGCGTATTATATAGTTTAAGTCGGTTTTGTCAAATTGTATATTTGGTTATTTTGAGGGGGGAAAGAACCTTAAAAAAGAGCCCAGAAAGAGCTTTTTTATTTTGCATTTTGATGTTTTATTTTTGGTCATTTGCAAATGCAAATAGTATTTTTTTTATTATTATTTGAATTGGTCTGTTGTAAATAATAAACAAATTGCTCATAGATTTAAAGGTCTATTTTTACAATGACATCTCTACTGTCAATGATTTAATAAATGTTGGCTTTGATATCAGATTGCAGGAATTCCCCCTTTATGTTGGTGGGATTGACTAAATTGTGTTTTTGAGTTCAGATTATTAAAAGCTATTGTTCAAATATACTTTAATTTGGATATTAGAACATAACGTGATGCTCATTAAAGCTTAAAACATGATGGTCGTGAGCATTTGTTAACTAAGTTGGTCCACTTTGTCATTATGCTAAACAAAACTTCCCTTCATAGCCCTTCAGTTATGCTCTCAGATTCAATCCCCTTCTTAATTCTAGTATATCATATCGGAAGGAATAAAAATACTACTGGTTTCATTATTAGTTAGATCTGCTGTGATGAATGAAAGGATTTTTCTTGTTTCTGTCCTCTAAGGACTCTCTCACGTATTTACTCTGACCATCTAAAGATGTTTGACCTCTGGTGGAGATTTAGCCCCTCCAGATCTTTAAAGCCTTGTGCATTTGGTCCACTTTAGCCCAAACCAGATGAAATCCTGCTCCTCTGGGCTCTAAAAGTTCACATTCATGAAAACAAGAGGACCCCAAAGGAGGGCAACACAAACAGAGAGGGAGAGAGTCAAAGGTTATTTACAAAAACTGGACAGTATGGAGAAAAATTGAACTCTTGAGGCTGGATTACAAAAACTGCTTTCTGACTCCCAAGAGGTGAAAGTAAAAATGTTATCCCATCTTTGATGGCCTTCATTTTCTGCACTACATCGCGATCCATTACATTTACGGCACTGATGAGCTCTGATTTCCCATCACAGCTCATCATCACACTCCCGAGCAGCAGACAAATGATTTTCTAGTTATACTCTGCTTATGCAAAATTGACATTTTAATGAGCTTTATGTTTTAAAAATGGTCTAAAAATCTTTTAAGCCATCTCAAATTTACAGTTTTCCTCAGTGGCTTTGGAAAATTTTTCAGAATTGATTTGAAATGTTCTAAACTACTTGTTCAATATCATTGTGCCGAAGAGAAAAAAAAAAGAGGAAGATGTGTGAGGCTGTGGTGGAGGAGTTATGAGGCAAAACAGAGGAAGAGGCAGGAGAGGCTGACGACATAATGCTAGTTTCCATCACTCCAACATCATTACAATGGTGTTGGTGACCCACAAGTCACCCTACTCCTCATTTCTTAAACCCACTGAGGAATTTTTCTCAGGATATTCATTGGCACTTGATTCATGATTTATTTTGATGACGTAAGAAATTCGAGAAAGATACTTTCTTTTGCAGGTAATCCATGGCTTTTTGGTGTTTGTACCAATTGTTCTGGGACAAGTATTCACTGTTTTGTAAGTTTCGAGGACGATTCAAAAAAATTCAATGAAGCAACTGAGAAAAACTGTAATCAACCAAGGAGGACTGGAAACTGGATGATAACTGGATTGAAGCACTCTAAGTGGGACCTTCCAGAAGCTGTGCAGAAACAAATGTCTGCTAGATTCAATCAATAAGCAATTTCTCTGATCAGCTCTGGTAAAATCGAAGACAACTACTACTTGGAGATTTTTCTACTGCATATTGTCTGCAAGCTCTTGCATTGTGGTGTGCACTTACTTTTTGTCTATTATTATATTTGTTTAGTTCCAATAATAATGCTTACTACTTACTAAATAGTAATAACACATAGGCAGATTTAGTTTCATTCCAAAAAGCAGCGCTTCTTCTGTGGGCAGCAACACTGACGTCATCTTAAAATGAAAATCCAGCAATTTATTTTCTGCCCTCTCTGCTTTCCCCTTCACACACACTCTAAATTTTGAACACCTTTTTGCAAAATGAATTGATTTTACGTTAGGAGCTGACTCATAAACAACCAAGGTCCATTTTCCACCATGAGATCCACTTTTTCGTCCCCCTTTCTCTCCTCTTTTACTTTTTCTCCCCAAACACTTGAATCCCTGCAGGTTTTCTGAATGGCTCTGTATGTGCCCTTCGTGTACCTGCATAAATAGGCATTCTGCAAGTTCTCTATGGTTTTGCTTTTCACAAACATGTTTATGTAAGAGGAGTTGTCATGGAGATGGATGGATCCATGACAACATGTTTTTAGCTTTCACATAGTCTACTCTCATTTAATCATGCTAGAGTCAGAACAGAAGTATTTAGTGATTTACCATATCTGTGATAGATTTATACAATTTATTCTTATTTTCAGTGTCATTTTCTAATTTATTTGGTTAATTCAACAAATGATGTTACAAAGAGATGGAAAAAAAATAATAGAACACTATTTAGAAACCAATTTCGTTTGGGTTCCTGAATGAGAATCTCTGTTTTACTCTTTTTCTATTGATATGTTTCTCTTTTTTCTCAAATACTTGTTGATTATTAGCCTGGTACACTTTGCTTAGTACAGAGCCTTTGGGCTGTAGCCTGTTAAGAAATGATTGCTTCTTGGAGGTGTGGACTTTGTTGATGTTGTAAATTTTACCCAATTATTAACGTTTGCCCATGGCATATGCGACACTAAAAACATACAGGGAATTGCCTACACTGCAAACTATCATCCTCCATTGCAAAGAGAAAAGTGCCAATCCGAACAAGACGGTTGTTATATCAGTTCAATATTTGGAAGAATGGCCAACACGGAGCGAATGACATTTGTTTATGTCTTCCGTTGCCATTTCTAAAACTACAGGCAGACGACTACAGTTCTGGAACAGTGACAAACACCGACGTCATCGTTCACAACTTCTCTTACCGTTCACTGATTGGCCTGGTCAAAAAAATCGTCCGAAGATAATCCGAGGCTATGGGAGAAAGTATAATGTGCTGCCAGCAACATTTTATTGTCTTTGCTCAAGAAGGCTAGTAGATTATGAGTCTCCAAAGTTTTTCTGGAGACCATGTGTGATACGTCTAGGACTTTTATGCAAACCTATAGATGACATGTTTGCAGCTTATTGTTTGACATGTTCTCCCTTCCTTCTGATAGACTCTAGGGGGCGTGGCCAGTCACGGAACCGGTGGCACACCTGAATGTAATCACTTCCTGCATAAAATGAGCAGTCAGACGAGCCTCTTTGTTTGGATGTTGAGCCATAGCGGTCGCCTCACTACTTGTCTCTTGGAGCCGTGTTTTCATGGCGAGTCTTTTAGGGGTTCCGCTTTCTAAACATTATGTGCACACAGTTCCCCCTGCTGGACAAAGCCGGTTTAACATCCAGAGACACGACGGGTAAAACGTCTCTTTCACCCACTGAAGGCTTTTTTTGTGGTTGTGCAGATATGAAAACTATGGCAAATTAAGCGAAATCAATTAATCTTAATAAATGCTATTTATGGTTTTTTCATTCATATAGAATTTATTAATAAATTTGTCAGAGACGTAACGACTTACAAGGACAAAGTTTGGGCAAGGTCAATTAAATAAAATTGAGTTCTGTCTGTTTTTTTTCCTAGAAAGAAGTGATTTTGTTGTCTTTGTTTAGATGAGTGTAAACCACACAATACCAGTGTTGCGTAAGATCTTAACTGGTGACAAAATTCTTTAGATGAATGTGGGTTTTGAAAAAAAATATATTTTTAGATAAATAAAACACACTAAATGAATGAATCTGGAAAACATAATATTGCTATAACTGCAAAATCTTTAACAAAAACGGGACAAAATCTGATGGTTAGCTGTAGTGAGCTACTTTTATCACAAGATGGCGCCAACGACGCATCAAATTCCACGCATTTACCTTCATCAGCGTTGAAAATGTAATCATGTAAAAATCTTGTACGTTTTAAGTCAGACGTTTAGAGATACATTTAAAAATTGCCAGACACAGTTAAACATTTTAGTAAATGGATCTTCTTTGACTTCTAACAGACTTATTTTAGCTCTAGCACATTTTGATTTCCATAATTTTGGGCACATTTTAACTTAAAATAATCTGATCCTTATAGGTTCTACAATTACACAAATCTAAATATTGCTGAACAAAAACACAAAACAGATTTGACGCTGTCATCATTGAATTAACAGTGATGAAACCACAAGTTGAGTTAGAAAGTTTGAATGACCTCTTAAAGCCACTGTGTAACACTAATAATGAGTTTATTCAAAAGGCAAAGTGAAAATCAAACATGCAAATAACCCAGCAGCTCATCAGGAGTGCTCTGATTTATCCTGCAACAATCACATGTTGGTTCTTGTGTGGGTGCAGAGAAAATCTGTTGATTGGTAATGATTAGAAATGAACAGAGCGCAGAAAGAAACATTAAAGGGAGCGCAGCAGCAGGAGAATGGCGACAGCAGCTTCCCAAGGATGAGGAGATTCCCTGAGAAAGCAGGCAGCCATGCTTCCTTTAAAGTCAAAACTGCTTCAGATGTCATCATCACAAGAATAAATAACAGGAAAAACACCTTAATTTCATATAAATAAGTTCTGAAACTTGTAAGTTCTGAATATCAGTCATATTGTCTATAAGACTATTTAACCTGCGAGTAAAATCGTGAATACCTAACGTTTATTTTTAGAAAACAACTTCCATGCATTTTTAACTGCAAATGAACTTAAAAATACAGCAATCATAAATCCTAATTTAATTTTTCATTGTTTTATCACTAGAGGTAAGAGGCTCTGACAGTGTTCTGTGGACAGAGAGAGGACGGTCAGGAGTTGACAGATGGAGGAAACTCAGCAGCAGAAGGACGACTGAGTGGTGGAGAGCAAAATGATGAGTAGCAAATGATCTGGTTATGTGGGTGACACGTCGAGGTGACAACTCGGGGTGACACTTCAGGATAACACCTCGAGGTGACATTGCGGGATGACATGGATGAAGAGAAGGGGGGAAAAAACACTCCATGCTAAAAAAAAAATCAAGTCTTCAGGCTCTGAAGTGACTGCTGATGTGACACTTGCAGAAACAAAATGTTTACATGTCTCCACCGAGTCTGTGCTTCGCCGAATCCTGAGGACTTGAGGTGTCTTGTTGTAGGATGGTGGAAGGAGATAAATCATCTGCAGAAGAACCCTGCTCCAATCTGTCAAGGAGTTGGATGAACCTTGAGATTTACAAACTTCACTTTTCAGGAAATGTGGATCACGATCAGAGGAACAAGATCATTAAAACAGATTGATGGACTATTTTATTTGCCTGGGGATCATTTTGCACCTTCTGGTGGTAGTTCATTTCTGGCTCTTGAAAGAGTTTAATTTAAGTTGGGGCTATGAAAATAAAATTATACCTACTAAATAAAAAAAACAATTTTTTACTCATACACTGTGGCCTTCATCCTCCAGGGTTGCACTGCTAAATACACTTTACTCAGTCTTTTACTCCTAATCTCTCCTCTGTGTAAGGTTTGCCTCACATAGTGCGTTGAATGTTACATGAGATCAAGAAGAAATTACATTTTATATCAGAATAAATCTCTTGACATTGTATGTCTATGATCTGTCACTCATTCAAAGGAATGAGTATTCCTACACCTTTTTACTTCCACTCAACTTTCTATGAATATGCATTTCTTTGGACAATGTTTTAACTACAGAGTTAGAATGAATAGAATAAAAATGTTTAGAAAATTCAATTTAACATCAATTTAAATCTAAAGCCAGAAAGATTTTATTTTATTTATTAGACTGACAACAATCAAAGCGCTTGTGTGTGCGTTTCGGGTGACATAGATATTTTCCACATACACACTGACCTTGCTGCAACATGATGGTGGCGAGTGAAACTTTCTTTCATCTCAGCAGCAGACACACAATGCTTCTGCTGCTGCAGCCTTGGAGGCGTGCTGCCTGCTGGGTAAGTGCTGTTGTCAGGGCAGCTTCATCTCAGTGTTGGACGCCTCCCTGCAGCCAGCAGCAAACCAGACTCCTGCTGCATGGCTTCACTCAGTCATATAAGAGAGCTCTTGGCTGCAGTAACGCTTGGCTGTGGACACTCCGCCATGCGCATGCAAGATATCGCTTTGAATTGTTCTATTCCTGTGTTTAGGGAATATTCAGAAATTTACAGAAAACGTAATTTATGTGGAGTGATTCTGGAGCATTTGGTCTGTTCCAGTGTGTGCCAATTTATGAATAAAGATGTGCTCAGTCCACTTGTAGTTATAAATCTGTGAACATGGCATTTGCAATATTACTAATTTCATGAATTTGAAAATGACTCCTTATTCAAATTGTCATGGCATTTTGTCAGTGAAATATTTCACAAAATAATTGTGAAATTCTTTAAATCAGGGTGATGCTTTCAGTCTGTCCTGGTGAAGAGGAGGCAGCTGCATGAGCTACATTCATGCTTTTTTAATAATCACTGGTTCTTCAGTGCAGCAATTTATGTATTCTCCTATTTTTTATACTAAATTAGATTTTTTTAGTTACTTTTTCACATTTCCTGCTGCTGGCTTTGCTTCCTGTTGCTAGAAGGCGCTGCAGATTGTGACTCACCTGGTCTGTATTACTGACGATCTTCCTCTTTATAAAGTCTGACTCCTCTCTGTGGTCGTGGTTTAGTTTCTGTCTGTAGAATAGGTTTTTTTTCTGCATGTAGGAGCTCTTATTTAGTCAATTTCATTTCCTCCCTTATTTCTTCCCTGTATCAAGGTTAATGAGTGAGCTTTGCTTTCTCCCTTTATCCTTCTGTCTCGATGAGGTTTCTCTACACTCATCACTAGGCTAAGCAGAACTGGTGTTTTCTAACATGCCAGGCCATGCAGAGAACTTTAAAGTGTTAGCTAATTAAACTAAAAAATATATTTAAATTAATGTTTTGAATGAATATACACAATGATCTATTGAATTAAACAACCCACATGAAAGCAGATAGCAAACATATATGTGTCTGTCTTCTAAGCTTTGCCAATATTTTAGACATTTGCTCCTGATTTTAACTGAGATTCCCTTCCTTTATTCAATCCCAGTCTCTGTGTGACTAAACTAAGTCATTCATCTCAATTGAACAAATTTGTTTGTCTCATTTATTAATTGAAACTGGCTTATAGAAATTTTGTCTTTATTCATTTATGTGTTTTTTTCCCTTCAAGATGCCCATTTTTGAACATCTGTCTCTCACTTCCAAGCTTCAGTCTAAAAGTCCAAAGATAAGAAAGAATTGTCCAAAGTACCCAATCTGCTTATATTTTTTCTTTACCTTGAGAAATGAATAGATCAGGTTGTTTCAAGAAATAATAAGAAATAGTATTTAGCCTGAATTTTAACATATACAATTCCCAAGCTTCTACTATAGTTTTTCTTTTTTTGTGCCCCCCCAGCCTCTCCCCCCATCCCACCCCCCATCCCAATCTGACCGCCCCTTAAAAACTTTGTGGATGTGCCCCTGCTCAAGAAGACTCGGGAAGCTACAAGTAAATGAACAACCTGATTCTCTGTAAGCTCCCGTGGTCGATCAGTCACAGATCAGCCTGCATCCATCCCTTTGCTATTTCTGATTAAGTTGCTGTGCATCCCGTCACGCCGCCAGGAGTTTTCGCGCAGCTCCCCGGACGTGTTTGCGTCTCGCCGCGCCTCCCCCTCCTCTTTTCTCCTCTCCTCTCCTCTCTTCTCCTCTCCTCCGGCTCTCCATCGTTCCCTCCCTCCAAAGGTGACCGGGGGAGTCGCGCTCCGCGCCCGTTATTTACCGCGCCGAAGTTGAAGCGGAACCCGACGCAGATCAGCTGATGGAGGTTCTCTGCTGGGCGTGCAGCTCCTCTCTCCATCCCTCCCCTCTGCAGGTGAATCGTTCCTCACATGTTCGTCTCTGCGCTGCCGGGGCTTCGTCTTCATCCAAAGTCATGTCCCCCCTGACGCTCGGATGTTGGTGAAAGGACGCGCGCATGCGTTGATTTCTTTTTGGAATACTAATTTTGCCTCCTAAGTTGCGTCCCTGCGAGTGTCCGACGTGGAAGCCGCTGGCGGCATCAGAGTTGCCAGCAATGTGGATTACAGTCTGCGGCGTGTCTCTGCTCATCACTGTGGTCTGCGGTGCGCAAAGGTGAGATCTGACAGCGGCACCTCTGATTCCACACCAGGCCTGAGCTTATTTTAAGTGAATCTGAACTGGAAATGCTTTCTGTGCTCCTCTCCCAATCTCTCTCTCTCTCTCTCTCTCTTTTTTTTTTTAGCGCGAACGAACCCAGCAACATGTCCTACGTGAAAGCGACTGTTGACAAGTTGCTGAAGGGCTATGACATCCGTCTGCGGCCTGATTTTGGAGGTAAAACTGCAGCCGGTTGCCATGTGGGGCTCAGCCGGGGCCGCCGCGCCGCTTCCTTAACGCTCTGCTGTCTCCACAGGCGCTCCCGTGGATGTGGGGATGAGCATAGACATCGCCAGCATCGACATGGTGTCCGAAGTCAACATGGTAAGTTTGAGAAGCAGCGCAGGGTGGGGGGAAAATGTGCGTTTTGCTTTGGTGCAGCGTTTGCTCCTGAAAGGAACTCCCCTCACTACCCCCCTCAAAAACACACACACTCCCCTCCCCTCCCTTCCCCTCCTCGTCGTCTTCCTCCTGTTTTTTTCCCTTCAGCACCGTGATGAGATCCGCAATGTGTCAACCCCAATCCGCATGCATCAAGTCCTTCCCCGCGGTGTCACAGCCGGCGGTGGCTGAGAATTAACAAGGCGGGCAGCTGAGAGGCTGCTTAGTGATTCCACGCACGATCTGCGGCCTCAGCGCGGCGTGTGGGACAGAGAAGGTGATCAGAAACGCACAGACAGGGTGGGGGGTAAAAAAAAAAAAAAAAACGAATCTTTTTTCTTTTATTTTTTTTATTATTCTGTGCTCTGATCGGTTTTTTTTTAGCCTCAGCGCAGTAATTGCATAACGGCTGTCAGACAGCAGGCAGCGGGGCTTCGAGTCTGTCTGCAGAATATGATGTGACCACTTCATACAGAGCATGAGTACAGCGCTGCCAAGGTGCACGGAGGCTGAGAGACTCTGACAGATTCACACGTTTCCCCTCCCCACGCAGCTCTGGCATAAACACACTTTGACTGCTGCATGTTTGACTGAATGAAGATGTAACCCAAACACACTCACACACACGCAAGACACACACGCAGAGTTGAAATGAGGGTGAGGGACAAGAGTTTGAAGTCAAAGCTGAGGGGCTGGATTATTGAACCTTTCTTCAAAGGTTGGACCATTGATGTTGACCAAATGACTTTGAAAGGATAAAAAAATGGAAGGTGACAGGTTTTATAGTTTATCTAAGCAAACCTGAAGTAACACTGTCATAAGTGAGCAAATGCATTTTGCTTTTTTGCATACTTAACGTAGTTCTACTTACACGCTTCCACGTGTATGTACCATCGTCAACCCATCTAGGCATGATAAATAAGTCTCACTAAATGTCAAGTCAAGTATCTGAACATGGAATACAATTTGAGCAATTTCAAATGAAGGTGGTTTTGAATATCTCATGTAGCAACCAAAGTAATGCTACTGATCTGTCCTGGTGAAAACCAGCCCCTCATTCTAAGTTATTCACCTCATATGTCGGGTCTGAACTTTTGGCTGTTGAGAAATTATTGCTTCCTCTATTGAAGTTTTTATTGTTACTCAACATTTGCCTCTGACATGTAAGGAGCCACTTCGACGTTACAAAATTTACCGAAAATCGCCTGCAGTTTAAACAACCATTGTCCACCATGAAGCTCAAGATGGCTGTTAATATTATTTCAATATTTGGAAGAGTGGCAAATGTGGACCGAATGGCTTTGTTAACTTCCTCCACTGGTTGACAACACTGAGCCAAGTAACACCACCGCATTGCATGATGTTCCCCGTACGATCATAATAGTAATGCAGTACCAAGTAAGTACTGTCAATTGATACAATCTCTTTAAAGGAAGCTATGTGAATTACATTAAGTTATCAACGCCACAGCAGTTCCTCATACTGAGCAAGTGTCAATAGAAAGGAGCAAAAACCTTTCAACATCAGCAAATCTTCATTCATTTGAGTATTTAAGATGTAAAAACAAAACTAGTGACTAAAACTCAAAGTTCAGGAGTACTTTTTAAGTACCAAGAACAGTAGATGCTCCGGTAATAACTAGGAGTAAAGTTATCCTATCTTTCCTTGTTAGTAACCCAATAATTAGCACATGTGGACAATAGGAACATTGTTAATGTTCTCAAACTCAGCCCTCTGAGTAGTTTGAGCACCTGTACCTGACTGGTTTGAAAGAATTGGTAACTTCAGTAGTACTCTCATAGCTCCCAATATTTTCTATTTTCAGCTTTGAATTCAGAATTCCAAATTAAAGGCAGGAGCTGTTGACTGAATTTTCCTCCTAAATGGAGATGTTGACTTAGAAAAAGAGAGCTCAAAACCCCAAAGAGCTGCTTCTGGGTTTAATGTGTAAAATTCAGTAACAAAAGGTTTATTTGCTCTGCTGCCAGTTCAAGTCTCATTATATCATCCCACTCACAGTGCTGTGTAACCTTAGTTAGTGAGCATCTTGTTTGAATGCATAAAAAGCAGAGTAATGTGCTATTACTCGTTCATGCTGCTAATCGTTGCCGACTCCATCAACACCTTATGCTGATTTTCTGACTTGCAACTGCAAAACTGTGGTGTGATTCACTTCCACAACTGATGCAGACGTGAGACTGCGAGTGATTTTTACAGTCTAACTTTGGAACGGAGAGCTTTAACCTTGATTTTTAGAGTTTTTTATTGCTTGTTTTTGTAAAAATCTAGACTTTTTTTCCAACCTAAAAGGTCCTGTAGAGGAAAAGGGAGCATGATTTGTACAAGAAGATATGGGACGGAGGTTCCTTTTGCTAAACTTTCTCTATCCTTTGTCTGTCCTTCTCTATTTATCCCCTGGGTTTGTGATCCGGCGCCCTGCCAGGCTGGTGACAATAGAGACGAACAGTCAAAGCAACCTCATGGAGATAACTTATGTCGCCTGTTAGTCTTCCATGATTCTGCCTCCTGTACCCCAGCTGGAAGTTTTCCTAAATATGTTTTAATGAGTCTGGAAAAGTGGCTTTGTAATCTAATTTTATCTAATCTGATTTCAAGGTTTTCTTGGATGCATCTCTTTAGATTTTTCTTTTTCTTTTCCTGGAAATAACCTGTTAAGAGGAGGATCAGGAAGTCTCTGAAGGAACTAGAGTGCTGTGAAAATTTATTTACATACTTCTTCTGATTGAGGCTGTTATGTTTAAATTTTAAGATCACCAAAAAAATGTCAGTTTTAAATTTGAGTAAGCCTTAATACAGAAATGTTTTTGGTGCTTTAATTCATTAAGGGGAAAAACAGTTTAAACCAGCCAGGCCCTATTTGAAAAAGTAATTACACCACCGTTCATGGGAATGACTTCCATCATGTGTTTGAGATAACCGGTATTTTTGCATTTCTGTAGATTAATTTTGAGCCACTCAGCTTTGCAGACAACTGGAGTGTAAATTTTGACTGTGCCACATCAAACAATTATTTTACTCATTGTGCTTTTCTTTTCCTGAGCCTTTCAGAGGTGAACGTGCTGGTATATTTCAGACCATTGTCCAGAGGCATTACCCAGGTGTGGTTGAGCTTAAGGTTCTGTAATGATGGTCGGACAATCTCCTGTAGGAACTAGAGAGCATAAATCATGGTTCCATAGCTTACTGAAAACTGTTTCAATGTGAAGACAAAAAGCAGCTGTGGACTATAATATTATCCTGAAACACTTGCAAGTTTTTGAGATGTTGAACTCTCACCCAAGGATGCAGTTTTTACCCTGTATCTTTCTTTATTTATTTCTTTTCTTTTTAATCCTGACACTGCTTGGGATTTGGGAGCCCAGTTGTGCTTTAGTTACTTCTGTGACCTCATGGATTAGTTGATGGGCTCTTGAAGAAACGTTGGAAGTCCAGCCTTTCCATGGAAGATTCACCACAGTTCCTTGTTTTGTCCATTTGTGGATAACGACTTTCACCATAGTCTGCTGGAGTCTCGAATGCTTAGAAATTTCTTTATAACTCTTTCCAGTCTGAATAATCCCAATTAGTTTATGAAGACAAGGACATGATGTGTTGTCTTTTGAGATATTTTAGCCTACTTCATGTTGTCCACCAGATTCTTACAGGTTGGGCAGTAGGTTGGTTTTTATGATGTAAAGCACTTTGAACTGGCATGTTGCTGAAAATTAAATTAAATTGATTAATTAGGCCTGGGTGTTGCTAGTAAAACACACAAAAAATGTGGCTAATGAATTTATGTAATTAAATATTTTATGATTGTACAAGCAGTCGTAATATTATCAAATAGAGCCAAGTTTCTTCATTTTCACCTACTAATTAAAATAACCACAGGAAAGGAGATATTTGCATATATTCCTTGAGGACTGGAAACAGTATCACACCTCAAGAAAAGTTACAAATGGACTTTAGATAAGCAAATGGAAAAAGATAACTGATAAACCTGCTTGTCTTCGGAATGTCTTTCTATACTGTAGTTTTAACAACAGCAAAGGTTACTTTAGGAGTTCAGTTCCAAGTAGCCCACTTTTACTTCTGATGCATGAATCAGAATAATCCTGTTCAGGGATTTATCTTGACGTATCACTTCCTAGTGATATTCCTGTTACTTTTGGCGCACCATAAAGTTTTCCCAGGCTGGAAGACATGCACAGTCTCTCCAGAGAGTTCTCAGTTTGAGCAATCCCTCTGTCTGTTTTTTGTAGAAAAGTATAAGGAAAGATACTGATTTCAGTTCAAAAATACTTTATTGATTCCAGAGAACAATTAAATTAAAATAAAATATATCCAGAGTGCAACTGGGTCCTAAACCCTAAAAAGAAAACTCAATTTTATATCTGCAGCCACATGTTTAATTTAGTTAAAAGATTGCTTAACTTGTGAACAGATGGGGTGCATCAGTTTTATTTTTAACAGAAAAGAAATATGAAGAAGGTAGTTTTATCTAACCTTCTCTGTCCTTGGTACATTTCAAAGAATTTCAGCAGGTTTATTATTTCAGGTTTTTGTAACAAAAGACATTGTAGTTTTTGTGTTTTATCTCACGCTCTGTTAATATTCTTCTTCAATTCATGAAAGCTGAAACAATGATTCGCAATTCTTTGCAAGTCTTGATTTACTGATCGTCACTTTGACTCTGGTGCACGAATACATGTTGGAAATGAGCTACAGTCAGTTTCAGCTCACGGAGGCTTAGAGAGTCTCAGTGGCGAGTTCTAGCAGCTACTGCCCGGCCCAGCCACAAAACCAGGATTCATTAATTCATCCTGCTGCAATTGTGTGGGCTTCTAATGCTGTTTAAATTCACATTTGCACCTACTAAGGCTGTGATATCACAGTAGTTTCTGCACGTCTAA
This sequence comes from Micropoecilia bifurca, assembly GCA_903067075.1. Taxonomy (NCBI): domain Eukaryota; kingdom Metazoa; phylum Chordata; class Actinopteri; order Cyprinodontiformes; family Poeciliidae; genus Micropoecilia; species Micropoecilia bifurca. Next base: position 62,703 of record CAEGAF010009972.1, read on the forward strand.
CACGACCGCTGCTGTGCGAGTTGGAACAAACCGAGAGTGAAACTGAAGTGTTTGTCAGAAGATGTTCAGATAGGAGGAGTTGGGTTTAAATCCGATTCTGTTCTTTAACACAAATCTGTTAAAGTGGTTCGTACTGGGCAGAAATCCATTTTGTAAATATTGTATTACGCATTGCTACAAAATATTATAGCAGTCTGGATTGAGCTGCATGTGTGTGTGTGTTTGGGGTTTTTTTTAAGGGGGGGTTCCAGTTCGAGTGGAGCAGTGACCTTAAAGGACGTAGGTCGGCATTTTTACTTTTTATCTTTTCTCTTCAGTTGTTTGTTCAGTTTATGACTCAGTATGTTCAACGGAGATCAGAAACACACTAAAAAGAAAAAAGCAAACAAGCTAGGACATGATGGGCTAGACTAGAGTGCTGCTGAAGACTGACTGGTTTGATCTGGATCTTGTTTAATTTGCTAAATTTAATTTGTTTCATAATTCAGGAGAAAAAAAAATATTTCCAACAGTTTTTGGTGGGTGAGAAGAAATGAGTTCTTCCTACCTGTGTTTACGTGAATGCAGCTAAACGGTGTTTGTTTACTTCAAAATGGGATCTTCACACCTAAATTGCTCATGCCATCCTTTTCACCAGTAAGCAGCCAACCATTCATCTGACATATCCTCATTAAAGTAGCATAATTTTCTTTATGAAAACAATCTGTCTTGTCAATATTATGAGACACTGCCAAATGGTCTGTTTCCAGAGCTCATAGCCATATAAGGTAGTGCTTTGCTGTTTTAGCAGGTGTGATTCAAAATGTTTTTTTTTGTTCGTTTTTTTTAAAACAAGTTTTATGATAATTTTCCCAATATCAATTTCTTTCTTTCTTCCATGATATGTTCATTTTCTGGCTCTAAAATATGGTGATATATCCTCTGTGATGGAAAAATTGAATATGAAGAAATATGACTTGCCAAATAGCACTTAGAAGTTTTTTTTTTTTTTTGCTTTAGCACCCTTTAATTTATACTTGGCTTCTCATGCACTTATTTGGTGGTTACATCTCATCACTTGTTCAGCCAAAGGTCAGCAGGGAAAGAGGTGGAAGGTTCAGTCTCTGGTCTCACCGTGATTTAACTTTTCTTGGCAGTCTCAGGTTATGCATGTCTAAAATTAGAGGTCTAATAATCCTCGAATAAACTCACTTCACTTTTAGACCTAATATGTCTGGATTTGAGGCCACGTCTGCAGTTAATTCAGATCTAATTTCCACCAAACAAAACTCAGCAGTTAAGAGATGTTCAAGGAGAGTTTGGGAGAATTTGTTTCAGTTCATTCCTCATTTAGGAAAATGAGTACAATACAAAAAAATAAAAAAAATATGTGGACAAGTTGTTTTCACTCTTCGTTATTTTCACTAGTAACTTTACAGATGAATCCTTTAACATATGGACAAAGGACAAAACAGCTCACTCAGCGTTCCCTGAGGACACGTCTCATGTCATTTTGAGACAAATCAGGAACTCTCGTCCCTGACACTGACGCGACCCCAGCGGGCAGGGCCTGTACCAGTCGTGAGGCACAAGTGGACTTGGCAGTTAGCGAACAGATTACAGGCGGGTTTTCAGATCATTGTCAGGTCTCTGCTGGTCTAAGTCATCAGACACGGTGTGCTGTCAGAAGAGAGGGCAGCTGGGGAGGTAAAATAACAGTGATGCAGCGTGATGTTTGCCTAAGAGTGATGAAATGTGGCACCCTGTGGGGGGTACAGGACTTAAGAAAAAGACATGAGCATGCAAATGTGTTTTAGGCTTGCAAAGGCATGTGCATACACACATTTTGGTCCAGCCATGTAGATTCAGTGTGAAAAGCTAAAGAGTCTGGGAATACATTGCAACTCTCCGTCTAACCTCAGTTCTCAGATGTCTTATTGTCACCAGTTTCACATATTTAATTCATTAATATTTTATTTTCAGAGATGTGTTTGTGTGTGTGTGTGTGTGTGTTCAGTGATGTGTGTGATATATATTTCAATAAATATCGTTGTTTTTGTCATTAAAAGGTTTTGGACAGTTTTGCGACCCGTTTATCATTTAATCCACACCATATGAAGATTTTTATTTTTTGCTAGTGCTGAGGAAAAGAATTATCATCCAGGGGGATTTAGTGTTTTCATGTTGGCTTCTGTGTGAAATGATGAAATATCCTCTGGCAGAAAACCTCATCCAAGATGCTTTAGGAGGCTTGCATCTGAAAAAAAAATCAATGCAATCAGCACATGGCCAATAGAAAACTTTTTAGCTGCTAATGAAAATTACATTAAGCCAGGATCAAATTCCCTCTTTTTACTGCTTAAAAGCAGAATGCATGAAATAGATTTGAATGCCTTCTACACATTTCCTCTCGAAATTTTGAGAGTGTGCTGTGTTTTCAGAGCGAGTCATGGGTTTTGCGTTCATCCACCCAGTTGGTGCTATCGATCAGGACAGAGGAGTGATGGGTCGAGCGCCGCTGTGGGATTAGGATTTATGAGAAGCGGTGCGGACCTCTCTTCATCTCTGCATGGAGAAGATATCAAGGTGTCAGAGGAGGATATCAAGGTGTCAGGATTTGCTCAGTTAGACACAGGAGGTTAGGGGCTGGGGTGGGGGGCGACCAGGCATGAGTTTTTCTAAGGCTCTGAATAGAAACTCATGTCCTTTTGTTTTTTTTTAAGTTTAGAAATGTGTGAACATCCACATAAAGCATGATTTCATTTGCCTTTTGTTTATCAAAGGGTAAGTAAAAAATATGTCTAATTAGGACTTCATTTCAAAAGATATTTAGTAACTTTAAATATATTCTTACTAAAAAGAAACCTTTTTAAAGAAAACCTTTTCTATAAAGAACTTGACAGTCTCAGATTTACACACAGAATAGAAACAGTTCAAGTCAAAGCTACCAGTGTGATAATCACAGCCTCATATGTCACTGCAGCTCTGCTTGCTCGGAATAAAAATGCCGCGCCTGACCACCTGATCAAATGAAGCCCCATTAACCTCCTGCTTAACGTCTCTGTCTGTCTGTTCAGACTGGAAAGTGGAAACCAGAGAAGTCAAACCAGAACATATATAGACTGAGAGCCACTTTTCTCCTTGTTTTAACAACTTCAGTAGGCATTGGTCAACCATATGAACAATAGAATCTCACATTTACAATGCATGGTCTTCCACAGTGCTTAATTTACAAATCAACGCGGTCCATGTGAGACAAGGATTAACTGGTCAACACGGACACCGGAACTTACAAGCAACAAAATGCTTAGGTTTACATGCTGCTCTAGCTTTTAGAAAAAGGTATTCAGGCTGTTCATTGCGACTGGTTGTTAGCTCAAACCTTGGTGCAACACACTGATTATTTTGATGTTCATCCACATGTCTCACACCTGCTCCAGATCTCTATTGCCACTGCCTTTGTGCTCAAATTAAGCTCTGGTCTCCCACTACAAGATTGGCTTGAGAGTGTAAAAGGTTCAAGTTACAAACTCTGAAAGTCCTAGTTTCCATTGGTATCTTGGTTAATTTTTCTTCAATTATGGACACTTTCCGTTGTAAATGTAACGCATTAACGTATCACTGATCCTTCCTCAAAACGCCAAATTCTCGAGTAATAAAGGTCTGGAGGCATTTTAATATCTCGGTGAAACATCAGCAAAAATGTAATCGAGTAATTCAAAATGATAAAGAAAGTTCCTTTTCTGGAATAGGCATATTGGAATCTCATTCAGGAGACTGTCCAGCGTGAAATCATGCTGGTAAGTAGCAACGGATTGTGTGTTCACCTGTGGGCTGAATGACCATCAAGAGACCACATTCGTGTGACCTCACCACTGATAGCAGGCATAATTGGGACTACTGAAACTTTGACTAGATAGCAGTCATTTTGGGCCTGGGTTCAATTGGTAGTTGTTGAAACTTGGTTTAAAGACAGACGTTTTAAACTTTTTGCTCTTCTTTTGCAGTGGGAGTGATATCAGCAGTGCTTTTCTCCAGCTTTTGTCCCAGAGCCAAAGTGTTAAACTTTGCTTTCAGCAAACTGCCTACATGATTAATGTTTAACACTTTGCTTTGCATGAGCAGCAAACTTCAAACACACTTTATCCGCTAACTAAGAAGCGTAGTCGCCCTAAGGGACGTCTGATTGACACAAATGTGTATTGATTGATTCCACCAGTGAGTAGTGAAGTAGAACAGGGAAATGGTGGCAGCAGTCATGGGTGCCAATGTGATTGGGCCCTTCAGGAAGTCACAGGAAATCTGTTTGGCACACAGGAAAGATTCGGTGCTAAATTAATCCTACAGAGGGCTCAGCACAAATTTGTTAAACTCCAAGGATTCTGGTAATAACCGTAAACTAAAGAGTTTTCCCTTCATTTGACTCCTATGCATTTAAATCACTTAAGACACTGGTAACAGTATAAACAACCAATCTCTCAAATAAAACACATTCCTTTTTGCTTCATATTTGGACTAACTTCATTTGTCCTTGTGATTGTTTCTTCCAGAATCTTGATTTGTAGTGATTTGTCTCTGTCTACCTGTATGGGGAGAGAGCTGGGGTTGGCATGGAAACAAGGAAAAGGATGCTGGTTGGTTTGGCAACAGTGAAAGCCCTGATGGGTGGAGGACAGCAGATGATTAGCATCTGTATTCTTATTGATCTTCACATCACTGGTTTTTGCTGTATTAGAGCATTTCTGGATATTTGGTCTGACCACAGGATTCAGGAAGCCAACATGTGCTCTGTTTACTATGTTATCATTTATGGTAAAACCGAGTCAGCCGGTCACGGCAATCCAAGCTTTATTTCTTGTGTTGTTTCAAGAGCCTAGCATGGTTGGACTGACATGTTAAAATCGGTTCTCATTATCGCAGTTTATTATTATTATTATTATTATTATTACAACTTTATTATTGTCATTTTGTTCCGAGCTTCATGCCATCCAGTCCTTCTTTTCACAACCTTTCCAATGAGCATTTTGCCCCCCTCTGCATGCAAAACAATTGTGTGACTGGCCTGAATGTTGTGGGTGTGTTTATGTAGGAAATATAAATGGACGCAATGGTGTGATAAGCCTACTGACAGGATGACACCTACAAACCAACTTCCAGAAGTCGGTTTTGTCATCTATAGAATAGGATAGGTAATCTGCGGAGTCGTTGTCAGAGGCAGTCAGGAATTGTGAACTGTTGAACCAAAACACCAAACTACCCATGCTTTCCGTTGTTTCTTTGGCTTCCACTAACATGTAGAAAAGGGAATTTTTCAGCTTTTTGCATTTAGATTTTTGCCAGGCAGTGTATGTTCCAGAGGTGCAAACCCTTGGTCATTACTTTGATATTTCAGGAGTTCATAGTTGTATTTGCCTGACTTGTGATTGGGATGAGTTTTACATCGTGTGTCCTGGTTCTGCTGTGGCTTCAGTATTTTTCTGATTAGAAAGTGATGCTGCCTTTCCTCCTACCTCACTTTGTAATCCCTTTTCTGATGTTTGCTCAGTTTCCGCCAAAGATGGTCATAGATAAGGAGGAATTAGGTCAAACCGCAGCACACTGCAGAGTGAGGTTATTGCAGCACAAGACCCTTTTCCGCACTAAGATGAAAATATAAGGGTAAGGCAGACCCACAGGATGAAAGAAATGGAACAAGTGTAATAGTGTTACAGAGACATGTTACACAAGGTAGGTAAATGTTTTAAAGGAAGCAAGGCTTCAACATTTGGTCATCTAGGTTTGGTATCCACGAGGTGCAAGTCAGTGTGGCTTCACCGCAGTGAGGAAGCACCTCCTCTCCCCTATTCTAGGCTGTAAGTATTCACTATTTGGTTCACGTTTAGGCTATCACTCAGCCTCTGAAACACCAAGGTGCCACCTTGATGGACAAGTGGGTGCTGAGGGGAACAGCTGCTTCTAATAATAGTTCCATCCTCAAAGAGACTGTAAACCCACCCTCACATAACACAAGCAGGTCGCTCTGCTTCATATTCTGTGTTCTCAGCTTTATGAGGCAGCACTTTCCTGCTGCTGCCTCATGAGACGTAATGTCATCTCTGCTTTATTATTGCAACTAACAGTTCCAGTGGCTGGCTGAATGACTAATTCTTGTTTTATTACTTCTATTAAGCCGCATGTTTGGATGTGACATTCTGTTGGTTTAAACTGGATCCCAGTGCTTGGACTGCTCAGGATTTATAAGCTCATATTTGCGGAGTTTGACAGTATTGAAGACTACCTCTGCAGGAGTCAGATGGCATTTGACACACATTAATTTAAAAGTGCAGAAAGGTTCTCACTGCAGGAAGTGTTCTTGTGCACGCAAATTAAAATCTGAATCAAAAGTTAGTAAAAACACGGTGACAAAATTGAAACGAAAATAAAACCTTTTAGAAGTTTCATTTTAGATTGATACCACATCAGTGTGCATGGATCTAACCAGACTAAAAGCAGCAATGCAACCTCTCAGTAGATGTCTGGTCCTTGGTGGTGGTAAAAATGATTTCTAAAGAAATCATATTTTTTCACCTCATGGACATCTCTATTTCTAAAATATGATAGGAAAACCATTTTAGTTCTTCCACAAAACATTGGGGCATGTCTTGACTTTCAGGCCTTTCTAAATTACTTGGAGCTCAGAGTTGGGTAGCTTAATAAACAAAATCCTTTGCAAAGGTAACAACTGGAGTAAGACTGAGTACAAACAAATCCATCCAAAGGTCACAAAAACTATGAAAGACCATTGAAAAACATATCAAAACATAATGTTTTGATCAGTCAAAACATTAGATTTGACTGATCAAGAGCAATTATTCTCATCTGTCTACTTGTCCAGAATTTCACACTTCAAACCTTTTGATGTCGCTTTATGAATAATACAATGTTCTTTTATCTTTTATTTGAACTTGCAATTAAAGTTTATTTTAAAATGACAACAAAGTAGAAAGCTTTAAAAACTACACACTAGTTCGGTAGAGCAACTTACCTCATTCTCCTTTTGTATTGTCAATTGCTACACTCTGGTTTCCTGTGTTGGTTCACTTTTTTTTTTTTTTTTTTACCTTTTCATTATATGTATTTGACATGCTTTTATCACCTGCTTTCACAAAACTGGCTGAAGATTTTCTTTTGATTGAACCTTCTGCTGCTGAGAGAAATAAGGACATTCAGCTGAATTATCCTACTAAATGACTTGCTTCCGATTAAAATTTTGTTTTATCTTTGCAGCTACGTACTTTAAATCTGCAAATCTGTTTGTTCTACAGCCTGCATTCTCCCTACAGTCTCTGTGTTCTAGTTAAAGTATTTATCAGGCCAAAGCAGTTGCAGTCATTGCCTTATTTTTTGCTGTAGCCACGCTCATCTTGGTGTTTAACGGTGACCTCTGAGGGTACAGATGGCCCTCACACACATGCGTTTTATTTTTATTTTTCAGAAAGTTAGTTTCCCTCGAGATTCCTGAGAAATGCACACATAAGCATCTTGACAAAGTGCAACGGATGCTGAAAACACTGAATAGCTGTGAGAAGAATCTTAACGGCTGCTCTTCTCCCAGATTAGATCAACCGAAACCTGGTGATTTTTCCTCTAAATACTACCAGCTGAGACATTTTGATGAGTTGTTTGTTGAAACATTTTAGATGGTCTGAATGTCTGTAGTATCACAGGAAATCTAATTACTTGACCTTATCTAACATGGACCTCTGATGTTCTAAAGAAAGATTCATCCATCCAGCCATACATCTTCTTCCGCTTATCCGGAGTCGGGTTGCGGGCGTCCGGTAAAGTAAGATTGTCGATTTTTAAATCAACCAAGGAGCAAAGTCGTGCTACCAGATGCATGTACAGGTGCTACTGGAGAGACTGGGCTCCAGACTTGGCTTTGGGGGATACGTTGCTGGGTGAGATGTCAGGTGCCCTGCATCTTTTTGTGTCTCTTTGACGCCGGGACTGTTTTGCTGCAGACTTACCTCTGTGTCAGACTCATCGCGATCCTGTGGAGGTGCCTGAAGTTTTTTGGGTCAGGGATGCTACAGCTTTGGGGGTCAAAACTGCTTCCAGGTAATTTTGGCACATGGCGAAAATCAGCTTATTCCTGTCATAGGCTATAGCTAAAATACAGACAGTGCAGATGCAAAAAAAAGGTCCAGCAGTATTGCAGTGTGGCTAGTTAATTTGTTTGTGATTTAACATTTTGTTAACATTTTTTAACATTTTAACATTTAACATTCTGTTAAATGTTTTATCTCCTCAAAATACCTAGGATACCTCAAGAGAAGTTGAAGGGTGTCTCTTATGGAAAGGATGTCTGACTTTTCCTTGTACCTCCATTGCCTTAAAGAAGTCTAAAAATCTTAACCTGTTGTTAAATCAGATTTTATGACTCTAGCCTCTTCTTTTCGTGACATCACTTCTCTGGCTTCCTCATTTGTTCCAGTCAGCAGCTAATTCAAATGCTCGAACACCTCGTGGATTCAAAGCCCTAACAAAATGCAATTTGAAGGGTTAGAATTACATAAAAGGAGGAAGCGCACAGGACTCCACCAGCATTTTAATGGACCCGGCTGGAAAGTGAGAACATGAGTGGAGTGCCTTCCCGATGTTAAGATGTTAACCCTGAAAGCAAGAGACAGCAGTGAAACACGTGTTCCCCGAGGCTCAGACATCAACCCTGAGCAGCAAAAGAAAGAAAAAAATAAAAAGATAGACGATTCATCCTGTTTAAGCTTCTTCTGGAAGTCGTACCGTTGGGTGTTTTATGTATCACATGTCTTAATCTGGTCCAGTCCATGCTAGATTTCCAACTTCATGCAAATATTGAGAGATCTTGGGTTTTACGGGAGAAAAGTGCATTGTTTGTGTCTTTGAATGCTTTTCACATCTCTTATGTAAAATGGGTTCATCTGACATTAAATGTAGACTAAGCTCAGTGATGCTATATAAACAAGAAATCGTCCCAAGTTATTTTTATTCACATCGAAACAAATAAATTTAGAGCACCATCGTGGCTCTCCTATCGCATTATTCCACCATTCCTGACTGAGTCACAGTCAGGAATGGCTGGTGCAGTGGTTGCAGAGTTGAGGCTGATGCAGGAAAGGGAGTCTCTGAGGAGGAGCAGGTGAAACTGGGAGTCCCAACTGTCTGAGTCTCAGAACTGGAGCATGGAGGCCAGTGACTTTCCCCACTGCTTAATAAGAGCTGACATCACAAACATAACTCGCTTCTGCAGTCTGTTCTGCTGCTGGAACACGTTGTGTTTTTTTTATGAGGGAGGAACAGTAGGAGCTGAACGGTTTGGATCCCACATTGTTTGTTAGTTGCACCGATAACCCACACAGCAGTTTCAGTAATTAAATACTCGGGTTAGTAAACCTTATTCCTTCCATGTGAACTTTGACACAGTTCAGACTAGAAGAGGAAATCAATCCACGATGTTTTCATCTGGCGTAAGAATAATTATTTTAAACATTTATCTGGAGATGTCAGAAATATTCAGAGAAGGGCTAAAAAATGCCTGGCAAAGTTTTCACAGATTACGTGAGTCATTTTGAGTTTTATTCAGTTAGAAGTAAACATAAGAATCAAGAGTAAAACAGAGATCAAAGCACACACAGTTTCTCACAAGCTGGAAAAACTAGCTGCCTGACAGAGCAGTTTTTTTGTTTACAACACTGCTATATGCAGAGAAATAAGTTGAACGTATTTGAGTACAAACCAGACTCTTAACACTGGAATAGAAAAACGCTGTAAGTTGGTTGGATGTCAAACGGAAACTAAAGTCTTTCTCTCTCTGTGCCCCATCAGGACTACACCATCACCATGTATTTCCAGCAGTCTTGGAGAGATAAGCGGCTGTCCTATACAGGCATTCCCCTAAACCTGACGCTGGACAACCGGGTGGCTGACCAACTCTGGGTTCCTGACACCTACTTTATTAATGACAAGAAGTCTTTTGTCCATGGGGTGACGGTCAAGAACAGGATGATCCGGCTACATCCTGACGGAACTGTGCTTTACGGCCTCAGGTAACAATTAATTCAGACCTTTTAGTTAAAAGCTTAAAAGGGTTTTCAGATTCTCGCCTTTCTGGTATATTTTCCTCTTGGTCCTCTATAAAACATCCTGCATCATTGCAACTGATGCTGTTGAAAATAACCAATCTGCACCTCTCTGCCAGTTGCTCAAGGAGAATCATAGATATTTTTCTAGCTTTCCACAAAGGAACCTATTAGGTACGTAAGAAAAGCACAAAGAAGACAAAAGTATTACTTTTTGTAATGATGCACATAAAACATTTGAAGTTTAAAACTGGCAATTACGTATGGTGCAGTATTGCTCTAAATTCTTAGGTTTTCTATCATCTGGGAAACGAGATTTTGAGAAATGTTTAGGATGTTTGTACTAAAGACAAGGTTTTCTTCCAATGACATAAATGGATTCACACAAATCCCAGATTGGTTTATTGGAAAATATAAGACATGCCATATTTCAACAAGCTTGAAGTCTCTTGCTCTAACAGAGGTTGATTTAAAACTGTAGATTGTACATATAAAAGGGACTTAGGGACCAGGTTTTAATGAGGAACAGTGCTGCCTTTGGGATGTTTGTGTTTCCAAAAGACTTCTGTTCAAAGCATGCAAATCTTTCCTGGGGAATACTAAGCCAATTAATTGCTGTGATTGTTGCAAAATCCCAAATTCAGTTTGGATCAATGTGTTGGTGTTACCAGTGTGTAGCTTCAAAGAGACGATTAATCCACTAAGAATCCGTGAGGCTGAAGTGATTTTGCTGTAAAAAACGGGGACATTTAAAACGGCAAAATGTAACAGTAGATCAGTGGATTTATTTTTATTTTTATTGTTTAGTGCTTTATTGTTTGGATGTTAACCCATTAGACCAAAGATAATGCAAAGTTAATGGTAAAAATTTACTCAGACACAATATCAGTCTTTACGTGACATAAAAATGGTGAGAAATCTTTTATTTTGTTTTTTAATGGGCACAAAGATTCTTCAAATAGAGAGTCAGAAAATCTGGTCTGACTTGAAAATATTATCATCAGCATTTGTGGGATCATCTAAATTCATCATTTCCTCCTCAGTTACATTTTTATTTTAAGAAACTGTGTTCATGGTTGTGGTTAATATATCATCGTTAACCATATTTCTCACAAGATGAAACTTGCCTGTTACCAGAGAGCTTCCAGAGCAAAATAAAACATTCATTTTGATTCTAAAGAAATTTTTTTGAATTTTCTGTCAACGACCACCAATCCTAACCCATAACTTTGAGGATTTGGTGAAGCAATGCCAGGTGGCTGAGCAGCAGGGCTCTGACTGTTGACCAGAGCAGGATACAAAGCCAACATGGTTTTCATGGCAACCTTTCATTTAACTGGAAATCCTTTGGTACACTTCTCCCCGGGACGCAGAATAAGGAAAGCATGTGAATGCACTCGTAGACATATGTCTTTCAGTATGGGTCAAGTTAAACTGCAACACTGGCATGCGGCACCAGCTGCCCAGTGAGTAATAGTTTCCTTAGTCTCATATGTTGTTCAGCTGTGATACAGATACAGAACTATATATATAGTCAGCATGTACACATTTTGGAATAGTAAAGAACAATCCATAATAGTTCTTTAATTTGAAAGACTTGTACTTACAAATCCATAACATTTCTGTTGAGATTGGCTGTGTCCAATGCTGATACTACTTCCTAACCTCATTGATTCTCCTCAATGAGTTTTGGTCCTGTCAGTTTGGTTTTTGAGAACTAGTCACATGGTTGAATAAGATCAGGGAAGTTTTTTCTGATCAGAGGTGCAAAATGTCAACGTTTGGATGTCTGAGCTGCTTCTTTGTCTTGTCTCGACACGGCAGTTTGTTGTGTTGTGAAATCAGACAATTTGGTTTGGCCTGATGTTAATTTTTGCCCCAATATTGATCCTTTTTTTTTTTTTTTTTTTTTTACAAATGGGCACTCAGACTCTCAGTTCAGTAACTGATTAAAGTTAATAAATGTGATGCCAGGTATTGAAAGACACATTGCTTTTCTTTTGTAACACAGTTACTTCCTTGCTAGTGGGATTCAGGATGCTGCAGTTTCTCAAAAGCAACAAATATGTTGCTTTAACTGATTTTGTGGAGCATCTGTAGTATGCCTCTCCAGCAGGTTAAATTTATTAGGAATGTTATAATATCCTAATAAAACTTCACCTGCAAAGCTCAGACGTAACTTGATTTTCTTTTTTTTTCTGACTTTGCAATCATCTACAATCTTGGTCCTACTTACAGGGTTTGCTCTGAGAGCATTTTACTGCAGTGCAAGGCTAATTGATGACTCTTTAGCATAATGCGATGACTCTTTCGTAATTCAGCTCGTAACATATGTTTCGACACGGTTTTATTTAATTGTGTGCAGGTAAAACATGAACATTCCCTGGGTTTTTAAAATTTGTTTTTAAAGTTTTAAAGTGTTTAATTCACACTAAGCACAGCTTCTTCTGTTTATCACAAATAATTTTATTTGTGATAAACATTAATAAATATTGTGATAAACAATAAAAATAATTTTATTTGTGATAAACCCTCCAAGACAAGCTGCCTCTGAGCTCCCTCTGGGCATTTATAGATCACAAGATATTCCACATAGCTATTCGCTTCCAAAAATAAAGCCAGCAGTGCTGGGCGACAGGAGGTGTGGGGCTACATTGCCGTAAGCACTACTCATAAAATATGCATTCTTAGTTTTGCATTCTATCTTTTTTATTTTTCAAAACATTAACGGCAGACAAAATATGTATCATCTTACAGTGGCAGAGGAAACGCTTAAAATTAAACCTGTATATCTCGCCTTTTTATTGGTTTCATCTAGTGAGTTCTGAGTTTTATTTACAGTTTTAAAACTCTAGTGACTGGTTGCGCATCTGTGAGTACAAGTTAGGATGCAACAGAGGTGGGTTTGACGTCTGTATCGGTCCAGTAACAAAGCACATGGAGTCCAAAAGACACCTTAACCCTCCTTCAAGTGTTGTGTGAAGGGAGCTCTGGCCTCTTTATATGTCCTAGCAGCTGGCCGAGATGATTATGATCAAACTGTGATACAGATGTGATTCACAGTGATACTAAAATACAAGAAAACAAGCTTTAAAAAACATGGATTTCAAAACACGCCGTGCAGTTGACAAATTGTTTTGTTATTTAAATCTCTATGTTCAAGTCTGTACGGTGACACGGTTTTTCATCATGGTGGAAAATGAAATTACAAGGGATCGAACAAATTGGATTAGATTGTTGGTAAAAGTTGCTCTTGCTTGGTATTTTCATCGGTTTTCTTACCAGTCGGTCTCACGTGGCAGCATTCGCCTTCTCTGCTCTAGATGAACAAAACAATTGGGATGAAGATTCACGACAGAAAATAACAGGTTTCAACTGGAGATCCTTGAACTTCCTGCAGCATTTTATTCTGTCTGTGATGATTGTTGTTGCTGCCCTATTCATTTAAAAGTCACGATTCGTACAGATGCACTCACTCACTCACACTTGCTGATGGTGTCAAGCAACCTTGTTGGCAACACTCTACAAACAGTTGCATTATTGTGCTAAATAAATGACACTATGTTCCTGGAAAATACATAATACTTCCACCTGTAAGAAAACCAGAGGCTGTGGTTTTTCTCCAGGTATGCCATGAACAAGTCAGATTGTGTGCAATCTGTTCTAATACATTAACAACTTTAATTGAATTAGTTGATTAGTTTGTTTGAATTATTTGGTCCAGATACCTTCATGCTTAGGGGTCATTATCCTCCAAAAACACATTATTACTATTGCATTTTTTTTAAATTTTAACAAACTTGAAATTTCTGGGCTTTCGTGGTTTTTGGGAGCATTTAGCCTCAGACGCTGGTGTTGTTTTTGTATCTACAGGAGATGTCTGCTCAGATCAGGGGTTTTTTAAGGTCCACATAGAAGCAGCTTTTCAAAGACAGAAACAGGGATACAATGAGAGAGGGAAGCAAAAAGCATTAAGTCAGACCTGAAGCGGACCGATGAAAAGCACAGGGAGGCTAGATTTACCCAGAAACAACTCTACTTTTGAGGCTGAATGAACATGGGCCTTGCGGGCTGTTTCCAGCACTCTGTCCCTTCTTAAAGTGAAGCAATTCTCAGCGTATTCAGATAGACAAGACTTTACTTCCCTCTAAGCTAGTTTCCTTCCTCTGTTTAATCTCCAGTGCTCATAGTTTTCATTTCCCTCACTCTTTTTGACCTTTTCACCCCAACCCTAGACCAGAATTTCCATCTTAAATAGTGTGTGTCCAGAACATTATAAAATGTAATTATTACAGAATATTGCCACTGTTCTAATTGTTTGGATGAAAACCATGAAATCAATTTATAATCTTTGTAAGCACTCAATTGCCATTCTCTAGGTCAGGGGTGTTAAAGTGAATCCCTTAGGTAATTTGTTTGTCCCCCTAGTTGATGTTTGTCATATTTCTTTTTTAAGCTTTAACCACATGCAAAATACTCACTGGAGATTCAAGTAAAGGTTTAACAAATGTATTGAATTCAATGAATGAATGACTCAAGGGCCTTGGTCCAGGAGGTTTTCCCTGCAATGCTGTTTCTCCTTCCTTCTCTACTTTGGCCCCAGAATCTGAAGGACTGATGATCATATCTTTCACACTGCTCTGCTGCAGAATCATTATCCCCCAAAGGCTCCAACAATTATTCATCCAGTGTGCTCGCTGCTGAGACAAGGGCTATATTTAGGCTTCCCAAAATGACCTCAGCTTTGATTGGCACTCTCACATCCAAATTATTGGAAATTCAGCACCACGGAATAATGAAGACAACATCAAAGACCTGTTTATCTCCGCATCATTGTCAGCAGCAGATCTCGGGGATGGTCACAACTAAGAGAAAGCTTTCCTCAGCAAGGGAGAGAAAAGATGACACAGAGGCTAAGTTTAGTCTGCGCTGCTGGGCCTGAGCCGATGCAGAGTCTGAAAAGCTTCTGTTTATCGAGTCAGAGTGATCACAAGGCCACATGTGGGGAAATCACAGTAAAAAAGTCGGAGGTTATTAAATAAATACACGTTACTTTACAACCTCTGCGATTGTTTTGTTATATAACAAGCGCAAACATACATTTTATTTGTACTTTTATAAGATAGACCAACAGAAACTTGTGCATAATAGTGAATTGTTAATAATAAGATACGGGGTACATGGCTCAGGAGGAGGATATGCCCAGCAGGAGTTAATGCAGAAAATTTCAAGATACAACTTTTATTTTTGATTGTCAACTTCAGCACATTAGCAGGAAACCTTGTATGGATTTAGCTATAAACTAGCGATTTAGTTTGTAAATCAAATATTTGGCTTGCTCAGAACTAAATATTTAGCTTGCTAACATTATATTTTGTTAGGAACTAAATACTTAAGTTGTAATGGTGACATTGATAAATGAGTGGATAACATGGTTTACAAACAGCACCGCATTTCAGACTGATACTACATGCTGGTAGATGAAAATGTATTTATTTGTATCATTTATTTGAGTTTATGTGAAATTTTATTATGGTTTCTGTCTTTGGACTTTTTCCTAAAGCTTTTGAGTTTCATAAAATATTTTCTGAAAGGAGGCTGAAAATAGCATATCCAGGGATTCCAGGCTGACTTGTGAAAATGAAAAAATCCTTTAATACCTCCTTACTCTGACAGTAAAAGTTCAGCTGTCTTCACATTTTCCCAGCTCTTACACTGTCATGGACGCTAAAAGCCCATAAAAACATAAATATTTATCCCTTACCTTCTGAATATTCCTGGCTGTTCATCTTTTTCTTGAACACACTGAACACTTTAGGAAGCTTTGGATACGTCTTAAAGCTGGTGGAGAGGCATGGACAGACAGAACAAATGGAAAGTGTCCACTCACTGGCTTGTAAAGAGAAGGTTGCAGTTCTCTTTTCATAGTTGTGAATCCCTTAGAGTCACACAGTTGGGTGCACAAACTAGAGCCCAAGAATACTTTTTATCATCAGTAGAGTTTATATTATGCGAGGAGGGAATAGCTTTTTCTCCAAATTAAGAGAAAACAATGGGATCTTGGAAAATTTGTTGCAGCTTTTTTTATTTTTGTAAACAATGTGGGTCTGTTGGTGTTTTGAAGTCTTGACCTTCAGAGTGCATTAGATTGGATCACAGTTGGTTGAGTATGAAGCAGCAAGAATGAGACACCGCTTCCAAATCTGAGATACAAATAATGACAGAACAATGACGTGAATTCAGCGGTCAGGTTATACATGGGAACCTCCTGGTTGCTTCTTTTTTAGATGTTTGTAGATATGACTGATCGGAAGAACCAGAGCTGAATGGAGGTATTAAATATACTGACCCATGAACGCTCTAGGATTACTCATTACATTTTAGACATTGATCAAATCTGCGTTCCATGGTGACAAGATGAGGTGCAGCATGACATTGATATCTGGAGGATCTCAGATGAGACAAACCTGTTCAGCCACCACCAAACCTGTTCAGCCACCACCACCAAAGTGGAAAAAGTTCATTTCCACAACTGTTTTGAACCAAAATGCTTACTCACATTATTGTTTCGTTGCATTTTTACCTTGAAAAGATAATTTGGACAAATTGAAACATAGTTCATTTTCTCTACAACAAAGAAAAAATGAAACCAAACATTTAAATGATTATTAAATTCATTAATAGTGGTGTATTCATTTTTACCCTCATCTTGTTGGGGTGGGGTTGGCTGGAAAATGTTGTCTAAATAGCTTCATTTCTGCTGCCCTAATTATACATTGAAGATCCCCAAATGTGTATGTCAGTAAATCACCATAAAAAATGAATAGTAATGCTTTATTTTGGACAGAGTGTATTTCATTTGACAATAAATACTTTTTAATAAGCTTCACTGGGTATAATGCAGCTATACGTCTAATTAAAGTCTATGAAGCATGCAGGGATCGTTTGTTTGCTCCACATATTCCCGACCCCGCCAGATTTTCTGTCTGAACGAGTATAAGTGCAGGTCACCCAGAAAAATGCCTGTAATTTATCCTTCCATTTCAGCACATTAATTATAATCTACCTACATGCTGCAGTGGATATCTGGGATGACCTTTAATCGTGTTTTCTGTCGTACACACAGATTATGAGGCTGTAAATAAGGTGTAGCTCCATCCGTACGGAGAGCAGTTTGTGACGGTTGTTGCGTCGCCTGTTAAACTTCACTGAGAGTTTCATCCGGTTTTATTGTTAACTCCTAATTACTGCCTGCTATAATTGAGATTAAAACACAAAGCCTTACAAAGGGAGAAGAGCTGCAGACGTCAATTCAGCAGAGCAAAGGCAATTATGGGAACGAGACGGATAGTTTCGCTCCACTCAAGGTTTAAAAGGATTTGTGTAATTCGAGGTTTAGAAGGTCGGTTCTGTGAGTTATGCTCTACCCTCAAACTTCAAGAAATCAAATGAACATTTCTTTTTTGTTGTTGTTTTCACCAAGGATCACCACGACAGCCGCCTGCATGATGGACCTTCGCAGATACCCGCTGGACGAGCAGAACTGCACCTTGGAGATCGAGAGCTGTAAGCAACACAGTCTTTGTGTGCAAACTGATTCAAGAGATGCTGAGTGAACCTGGGCAGATCGGTCTGTTTTTCAGATATCACACAACTCTGACTCAAGAACCTGTCATGATCTTCATGTGGTGAAGACACCTGATTTTCAACAGGCTAACCAGAGAGGAAGAAAGCCACAGTAATGTAAAACACAGGATCGGTTCACAGATCTAGAAAGAGTTTTACGAAAACCTGTCACTACATGCTCTTGGAGCTAAAACCAGGTGTTAGAGAAGCTGTAGAAAATCTAAGTGATAAAAATTGACAAAAGTCTGAAGATAAAATAATTATAAAATCCAAAGAAAACACAGCTTGTCAGAGCACCTCTTATAAATCTGATATAATCACAATTCTGATCAATAAAGCAGGAATTTAATTACCTGGTCAATAATATACATATTAGATCTGTATATTAGATTAACTACAGACGTACAACATTAGCATCTCAACTGCTAGTTTATAAACATACATTACATTTGACTGTCCATCCAACCATTTGTCCATCATTGATCAGTCTTGGTCCAGCCATGTTTCCATCCACCCATTCTTCATTTTTCCATCTGTCAGAATCCCTCCTCTCGGAAATCCATAGGTGTTCATGCTGATAAAAGAAACTTAACTGTGGGTCCTCCCTGTTTTTTTTGTTAGTTTTTTTTCAATAAATTAAAATTAGCTGAAACATCAGTTTTCCTGGTCAGAATCATCTGAGATTGTTAAGGTCACATTCAGCTTAAATCCATCTAATGTGAACTGACAGTTCCTGTTTGACTGGACCTGTCCGGAGAGCCTCAGTTAAATAATTAACAATGCTGACATGAATAGTTAAAGTCTCACACATTATACAGTATATGTCTACATTTAGAGAGGGTGGAGCGCCTTTTTGCCTGGAGCTTCATGCATAAGTCATCCATATGCAACAAAGCCATATGAGCTCTCCAAAAACTCATTAATATACATCAATTTATTTTATAACAGTTTGTTTTTAGTTTTCTATAGAAATTTAAGCAGTGATCACATCTGCAAATTAACCTTCGGCTAGACATGATGTATAAAGCAACAGATGAAGTTGAAATTCTAGAAATGAGCAAATCTTTATTCTAATGGATGATGGAATGAATTACAGCTGCTTGTATCTTAGTCAAAATCTACATTTTATGAATGTTATAAGTTAGTTTGGGTACAGATGGAGCAGTTAAATCAATGGTTACCCTTTCAGAGGAATTTTTTGATACCACAACAGACTAAAGCAACAATCTCCCTACACTCCCTAATCATCCACATATTCTTGATATCTATTAAAAATAAATAAAATGGGTTTTCTCTAACGGTAAGAGGCAGTGCTCATTAGCTGTACTTGTGCCTGTTAAATTATAACTTTCTCCCTTCTCAATTCTCTAAAAGATTAAACTAATGCAGGCTAAGAATTTGTTTTATGCTATAGGTTTACAGCCTTGTTCATTGGTAACATTGGGTATAGAAATAAGACTCATGGCCACGGTCCAAGTCCCTCAAATTTACTGTGTCTAACAGATATCAGCTGTCTTTAATAATCGAACAGAAGCATGCTCATGCATGCTCCTCTGGGCTGTCTTATTGAATCTAGTCAGTGCAATATAAAAAAGATGTTACATTTGAGCATGAAAATTAAGTGTGCAAATGTGGTAGCTCTGAATCTGAAGCACACAAACATTTTATACTCAAATACAGATTGAATTAGATCAAAATGCAAAGGTCTTAAATATTAATAAAGTAACTAAAGTTGTAAAAGTTAAATAATTTAATGTAATCTATCCATCTTAATGTGGAAATTTCAACAACTAAGGAAATTGAAATTAGAAATAAAGACCAAATCTCTAGGGGTATTGCAGTGGGTTGCAAAAGTATATTTGCTTGCATTTTATTACACTGCAACTCAAGACTTTAGCCTGTTTTGTTTGGTTTTATGTGATAGACTAACACAAAGTAGACGAAGGAGAAGGCTAAAAGAAGAATTATATTGAAAAAACAATATCACAAGCTTTGAGCAAAGCACTATTCAATCAATTAACTAAAAATGGAAAACATATTGCAAAACTTCAAGTATGCAAAGAGATGGCTGTCCATTACAGGCAGGGTAAACAAAGCAGCTAAGGACCCTATGCTAGCTCTGGAGGAGCTGCACAACTCAGTTGGGAGAATATTTTAATTGAACCATTAGCCAATCAATATGTCCATTAGCCAATCAATATGATTGGTATTGCCAAATTGCAATCTATTGGCTTTCTGTTTGACAGCCAAATAGCTGTCAAATAGAAACTTCCAGTGATGAGGCTGCCATTTAGATGCTCCACTGCAAACATGTGGAAGGACCATAACTTAACTTTTCGCCCCATTTGCGAAAGTTAAGTGAACTTCATGTGTACAGTGAACTTCATGTTCACTGTACACACTTTTCTTCACACTAAGACATCACCCTCAAAAAACCAAACCCACAATAAAACATTGTGGGTTTGCATCCTGTGAGGCTGCAGCAGGGACATTAAAGTGGGGTAATTGATTTGAAGATGCAGTGGATCTCAAACTTTTAATAACGAGCACCTAAATACCAAATTTTCCAAATACTGCCACCATCACATATTTCAAAGCAATACTACAATAGCACCTTTTTTGAATTATGTCATATAAACAAACATTCAAATTATTCTAATTGTTCACTTAAGCCATTTCTAAAATGCTCCTCTTCGTACTGAAAAGGGGTGAGAAAAATTAAGTAAAAGCATAATGAAGCTCTTCCGTGCTTGATAAGCTGTTAATTCCCATAAATCCTTCAACTGCCTGCAGATAAGATGGAGAGCCTGAAAAGAGAAACACATTGGCCCAATTAAATGGGTCTAATTACCGATGGGGCATTGGGGGCCGGGTCACTCTGTTTCAGCCTGTAGATGCAGCCCAGAGACCTGCCAGGGAAAGTGAAGGGGAAGGCTTTATTTCGTGTCCAACTCTGCCTCTGGGAAACTGGAGGATGTCCAGCAGCTGGAAGGAAGCATGAATTTATTAAAATACAGTCAGTTTTGAGTTTAGAGGACAAATGATATGAGATGCCACATTTAGCATCAGATCTGCAGCTTTTGTTTGCTGTTTCAATGCACAGAGCAACTTGACCAATGAAAAAAGTTAGCACTTATATCAAATATGAAATGGCATAAAATGGTCTCCTTTGGAAAAGTAGAGGAGTCGGTAATATTTCATCTGGTAGAAAATTATTTAATCAAGACAGCATTTTGCTGCGTGTGTCACCTTAGAGATTGCTACCATGTTTTTTTTTTTGCAAACCTAAACCTTTTAGGCAATCAAAGAAAATCTAAGTGAATAGAAGATGCAGTATCAAAATGATTTCCTTTATTAGGCACAAAAACGCAACTGCAGCAGTAGCTATCACTTATTACAATGGCTGGTAATGAGTCTCTTTTTTTCATTTCTGTGGAGGAGACTTGATACACTATTCTGTACAGAGCTGTTTTATTTCAGACACAGCAAAGGATTTATGAGAATTTATGAGAATATTTATAGTATTGCATCAGAATCACAATTGGATTTTGGACAGTTCTTTGACTGGGTGCCTCAAGAACCTGTTTTTTTCCAACTAATTCATATTTCACTTAAGTATATCAGTATCGCAAGTACTGGTATACTTGTGGTAGATTTAGAAAGAGACAGTACACAGGTTTGAAACGTTATTCCTTAGTGCCATCAATCCACCAGTAAGGGTCCTGAAATTGCTCCTCACTAAGACCAGGGACTATGCATCACTGCAAGAGCTGCCTGTGGGTTAACTCATGGTTTGTATCTTCAGTGAGGTGTCACATTTTTTTAAACTCTTCCTGAAAGCAGTTCGCTGACTGATGAGCAGCGTAAACAGTTTTCATTCTAGCTGATTCATTCCAGACTTCATGTTCTCTGAGTGTGAAAGTATTTCCCTCGAGTCGTGTTTTTCAACCTACAATATATTTTCACTCTCCTTTTTATGATGTGAAAGAATTATACTAAAACAGGAATAAAAGAGAAAACTCTGGCAGATGTTCCCAAAGGATCTGCAGCTTATGTGGGTTCACATCCTGCTGAATAAATCTGTTGAGAATCCATTCAGGAGGTCACCGACAGTTCAGGTTGTTCAGTCACTCACTAACACAGCCATGAATCTCCAACATCAGAGAGATGATGTCAGAGTGACTTTCCTACTTCCCTCACCAGTTTTTCTTCCTAACATCCTGCTTATTGTAGAGAAGATTGGAAAAAAAATCACTAACTTTTGAGTAGAACTTGGAATGCAAATTCCCCTTCAGTGAGTTTCACTGGTTTCTGGTTGTAGGTCCCAAGGCCTCTGGCTTGTGGCTACCATGGTAATTGTTTCTGGACGTTCTTAAGGGCAGCTTTGATCTCTCCTTTCTTACTTGTGCAAGTAGGACAGATATTGTTGACTTTAGTGTTTTACATTTTTTTGTGTTTTCCTGTTTCTCGCAGATGGATACACCACAGACGACATTGAGTTTTACTGGCAGGGAGGAAGCAATGCTGGGTCAGTCACTGGAGTGGAGAACATCGAGCTGCCTCAGTTTTCCATCATTGATTACCAAACCCTGTCCAAGAAAGCCGTGTTTGCCACAGGTAGCAATGAACCTTGTTTAATAAACAATAATAATTGTATAAAATATTTTGTAAATCTTGATACTAATATTCATTATCTATACTGGAAAAGTATAATCTATGGAAAAAATGGTGTTATTATGTCATAAACATTATAATGTTTCATTTAGTACCCATCTTTTTACCAGTCTGTAAAATGATCACCACAGACTTATACTATTTTCCTTACCAAACAGGTTCGTATCCACGTCTGTCACTGAGTTTTAAACTCAAGAGGAATATTGGCTATTTCATCCTGCAGACTTACATGCCATCCATCCTGATCACCATCTTGTCCTGGGTCTCCTTCTGGATAAATTATGATGCGTCGGCTGCCAGAGTGGCTTTAGGTCAGTGACTTTTATTCATAGCTTCTCTCAGATTCACTCATTTTTTGTTAGATATAAGCTTACATGATATCCATATCTCAGATTTGGAGAGCTTAATTTTATGGAGATAGAACCAGTCTTAATGAGCAATTGTCACTTGTCTAGTCTGTTCTGTCAGTTTTTGACTTGAAAAAGCAAAAACATGCCCTAATTATTTATGACCTCCCATCAGAGTTCTCCTATTAAAAGGGAGTATTTCAGTATTTTCTATTTCTCCAAAATAGTTACATTTGTCAAACGTTAGTCCTTTTTAGATCTTTGTGTCTATTTTTTTAGCTTTCTATATCAGTTCTCTTCCTTTACTCATGGTCCAACATTAAATTTCATATTATTTCTCAGGAAATACTTCCAGGCTAAACATTAAATTTCACCTTATCTTGAAGAACATCTGATGACTTAAAAACAATATCACAAATTAATTAGTCTTAGAGCCTCAAAATCTTTCTGAGAGATTCATTCTTGACCTCACCTTGAAATGACCTCAACCACATAAAAAGCTAGTGGTCAAGTGAACCTACGACCCTAAAATTTACACTTCACTAAAACTAAAACAGGAAATCCTACTTTGTAATAGTCACAAAGGAAGTGCATAACAATATTACTATACTACTTCTAAACTACTACTAAAGAAAATCTTATTCTCCTTACAGATCTAACAGATCAAGACTTTGAGCCTCTCAGGAGCCTAACGGACAGTTTTATTACCTAATCTGGTGGTTATTTCCTCTTTTTTCTGAAAGGAGTTTAAAGTCTCTGGACCACTCGAAGTTATCAGCTTTCAGGATCAGCTGTCGGTTCTCTCTTGGATGTATTGGTGTTTTTTTGGGGGGGGGTAGGTGGGTTCAGAACTAGGTTGGATGGCAAAGTTGGGCACTGAATGAGCAATGTTGATAACATTTCATAGCTCTGATAAGTGAAATGTCGAATCTGAGATGTTTGCATGTCCTACACTGTTGACTTTTGCACATTTGCAGGTATAACTACGGTGCTGACCATGACCACCATTAACACTCACCTGAGGGAGACTCTGCCAAAGATCCCCTACGTCAAGGCCATTGACATTTACCTCATGGGCTGCTTCGTCTTTGTGTTTCTGGCCCTGCTGGAGTATGCCTTTGTTAACTACATCTTTTTTGGCCGTGGTCCTCACCTACAGAAGAAAGCAGCGGAAAAGGCTGCTAAGTCCAACAATGAGAATAAGGGTCGACTGGAGAGCAGTAAAGTGCAGGTGGGTGAAGATCTGAGTGGAAAATATCAGTCACTTATGTCTACGGCAGGTTAAAATAAGTCTGGGGCAGTTTGATGACGAAGCCACCTAACCATCAGAAAGGTACGAATGCTTTAAAAGCCAAATTTAGAAAACTTTAAATTACTTTTTTAAATGTAAATCTTGAATTTAACATCTGAGCTTTGCATAATGATTTTGAATAATTTAGATTTATGGTGGATAAATCTAGACCTTTTTAGTTTAACCTTGTGGTTCAAACACAACCCCCTCAAATTGAAAGCAAGAACTGCAACAATGACAAGGCAGATGCCTGGAGGAGATTAGCAGATTTATTTTTCTATTTAACCTTCTTTTTAGTTGAAAATAAAACTGAAATGTTGTCTTGTTCCCTTTTAAGGTTGACGCTCATGGAAACATCCTCTTGACGAACCTCCCCACTGAGATGGGGGGACCGGATATGATGGGCGCCCTCAACGATCCTCGGGCAACCATGTTCTCCTACGACAGCGCCAGCATACAGTACCGCAAGCCCATGACGAGCCGGGACCTGTATGGACGGCCAGCCCTCGACCGGCCAATTGGACACAAGAAAAGCCGCCTGCGGAGGAGAGCCTCACAGCTGAAAGTCAAGATCCCGGACCTCACAGACGTCAACGCCATAGACAAGTGGTCCCGGGTCGTCTTCCCGATCACATTCACCTTCTTCAACTTGGTCTACTGGCTGTATTACGTCCACTAAGGCAGCGGTTGTGAGCAGCAGTGGTAGCTGATGGGTTCTTTTTCTTTTGTTTGTTTTTCAAGGGAAGCTCAATCCTGTACAGTAATGAAAGTAGACGAGTTCAGCCCATTTGTACAAATCCTCTTTTGGAACGAGTAGTTCTGGTCTTTACAGTGTAAATACAATTTAATATATGAAATATATAAATCGATATATATAAAGACAGAGATATAATTTATTTAAAAAAATTCAATTTTGCTGTGTACATACAGTTAGTTGTAGAGAAAGAAGTAGTGGTGAATTAAAGACAGTAAAGTTTCGGTATTTACAGGTTCAAAGATGCCAAAAACACATTGGTGGCTTTTGTTTGTCTTCTTTTTCTTTTAGCCCTCCTTTTGCATGTTAATAGAAGTCAACTTTTGTTTGTTTACAATGCAAAAACCAAACAAAAACACAAGGTAACTCAAACAGGATTAAACTCCAGCTGATTAAGGTTATTGTGGAAAAAAAGAGGGACAAAACATAAGACTGATCAGAGACAGATGAAACTCTCCATCCATCCATGCATACTTCCTACATCCATACATCCATATAGGTAACCAAACCAATCCATCAATCCCTCTCTCGTCTTATAAAATCAAAGTGTTGCCAAGTCAGAAGGAATGTATAATCCTTCTGTTTCTGCCTCCAAGGCTCCTCCCAGTGAGCTGTACCTGGAACACCTTCCAACCGAGGCCTCCTGATCACAAGATCTTGACCTTTAGGACATGATCCATAACTAATGACCAAGGGTGAAGGTGAGAAGGTGGACCAGTAACTCCAGAGCTTAGCCTGAAGCTCAGCTTAGTTTGGTCTTCACCATGATAGACGGCAACAACACCTTCATTACTTCAGACAAAGTCTAATCCATCTGTTCATTTCCTGCTCCATCTTGCTATCACCTAGGACAAATCACCAATGTACTTCCTGAGTTCCTCGACCCAGGATCACTGGGGTACCCAGGTCCCTCCATAACATTAAAGTGGTTCTGCTGAAGGAAATTTGTTTTTGATCGAGTTCTCGCTGGTTGCTGACCTTTTTGTTGTTGTTTGTAGAAAAATGATGCACATTGAAGATTAACTAGAATTGTTAAACTTGTTAAAGTTAGGCTTTACTATTCATAAATATGCGCAATATTCTGCCCATGAGCTGCAAGTTAAAGTCTGGTATCTCACCTGACCACCAGCTGAATCAGTTCTTCATCAGGGAACCATCTGAATCTTAACAGATATGTGAAAGTCACACATTGGACCACAGTCCAGGATTTAGAGTACACATGAATGAATACCTCTACTGTAAATTAATAACTCTGGTGCTGTTGTTTGAAACTTAAACTACAGCTAACGTTTTGATCCCATCCAGTTTGTGCATTAAACAACATTTGAGTTGCAGCTGTAAAAGGTTTCCCAGCTCGGGTTTATCCCAGTCTACATGATGTTTCAGTAAATATCTGTTGTATTTTTGCCTCTCTTTCTGCTGGTCTTATGTTTATGGAGACGGTACAAGTAAGTTTCATTTTATTTACAAAATGGAAACTTCTTTTTAATATGCCGCTGTTTAAAGATTTCACAACCAGAGATAGGGATATATTGGAAAACTGGTGCTTATATTTCCTACTGAACAAGTTCAACACATTTTTATGGAAGGCGCCAAGTCATCTGGCTTTTTCAGCAGGAAAGGCCTCCTTTGGCATTTAGAACTGCGTCACATGACTTTGGATTCTGCAGCAGAGAGAAGCGATTAATTGTGCTCATCTACAGAGACAAATACTTCCTTTGGAAAAAGTCCACCGAAATTTATCTTAGAACACTTCTAATCTGGTTATGCTCATATATTTTAGTTTATTTGGAGATATAGAATAATCATCTAAAAATTTAACTTTTTTTAAATTTAAAGCAGCAAATTCCAAACTATGATTTTTTTTGTCTCATTAATTTTACAATTCTTGACAGAACAGTTTACCACCCAGGGAGTGGTGGAAATTAAATTAACTGTTGTATTGCTGTATCTCTTGCAGGGTGTGGACCTCCTTTAGGCTTGGATGTAAGGCTTGATACAGACACTGTGTCTTCTGCTGCAGCAGGGTGGTCTACATCCTTGCTTTGGCACTGATTCTTAGCTGATTCCTTGTATGCTTGCTGGATTGCAGAAGGTCAGAGTCCTTTATTTATTATATGATACAACTTGTCTTCAGTTCTTACCTCTCTGTTATCAAACCACTAAAAATGCAGCCGTCTTCGCTCTGTTGGTAATGCCACTCTATGCATACCATAAGACAACACAATGTGTTGTAAAGAGTGATTCCAGAGAGGTTGTCGTAATGTTTGGAGCACAGTGGAGTGATCCTCATTACTGTGGTTAGTCTTGAATGACTTGAACCTTCATTTAATCTTCCCAGAGTCCATTAGTTCAAACATCTGACCACTGAAAGGTCTGTTTACTGGACTAGGTTGAGTAGATTGTGGGCCTCTGGGCTACACAGTTACAATAGATTGATGGTTTTTACAGGTTTGAGGTTTGAGGGTTAGGTTGGAGTCAGTGATGTGACATCATTGTCTTAAAATCGTTGCGCATTGCTTATCTATATGAAAATCCAACTGATGAAAAGCACTTCATTTGATATGAGCTTAGAAGTTAAAATTCAGTGTTTGCAAAAAATCTGTTGAATAAGACTCACCTTTTCTGAATAAGAAAAAGTGACTGATGGGGTGAAAATCTTGGGATGCTTAGCTAATTCACATTTTACCTCCTTTTTTATTATCCAGCTCAGTCTTTACCATCCACATGCTGGTAATCTACATGCTTTGGTTGCCTAAACTCATGCAAACAAACAATGCAAGTTCTTTTAAAATTCATCCAGTTGCAATGCATCGGTCTCTGTCTCTTGACCTTCTTCTCTTTGTTCTGACTGTCTTGTGCTCTGGTTAGTGCCAGAGCACATTTCGAATGTGGTGGCCATTCGAAATGTTCCAACTCCATAGGAATAGATTCATGTCCATCTGTCACTGTTCTGCATGTAGACCAAATTACACCTTGATCAGGCAATTCCTTCTGGAAGCTGATCTGTTTTTTTGTCAGTCAGCGTATTATAAAGTCTTTTAAAAAATAATATTTTTTAAATCCTGTTCTGAGTTATTTTTTAAATTCACTTTTCTGCATATGATTTTTCTTAAGAATCACCGAAATGATTCAACAAGGCAAAATTAATCCCAACATGTTTTTCTTTGCTGTTGTTTTTGTTATGTGAAAGTAATGATCCTCAGATGAAAGGCTGCAAGTTTTATGAGGGCTTTAATCATTGAGAAACAAATAAAAACCAGACAAGCTTCCGCTGGACTCGATCACAGCGGTGTGCTCTTTCTGTACGGCTGAACTTTGTGCCTTTATACCAAGAATCTCAACATTTTACAGGGTTATCTTATGAGCGGTAAGGAAAACATGTTGAGCTTTTTCTAGAACAAGATGAATTGGAAACAGAGCTCATTTCTCAGACTTCAATGTATGTTACCATTATCTAAGCGTAGATTGTAGTGAGACATTCCAGCATTATGACGACAATCTTTCAAAGAAAAAAGGAACGGATGGCTTGGTTTTCCTGACGGAACAAAGGAAGCACCAGAGATGGACCTCTTTTCTGTGGACGGAGGAGCTAATGGATGCAGCAACTGGTTTCCCTGCAGGCTGCAACTGCAGACAGAGGATGAAGCTTCTGATCCTTTAAAGTGATGTTCCACATGTGCACTCGAGTGGAGCGGCCTGTGCGGATTTCGGCAAACACCAGACAACATGTGTGACTGGCTGGCTGTGTGTGGAAGGTGAAAGAATGCCATGGACAGGCATCGTTCGCGTCGACTTACAGAGAATTAAGAGTTCAAATAAAGCTGCTGAGATCTCTGCATACAAACTGCTTTGCGGTTCATTTATTTTCACTTTGCTGAATACTTGTGTGCAAGGCTGTGTTTTTCAGCCAATTTTCCAGAAAATATTTTGTCAGCATATGCCCTCAGTCCATGCATCAAATGATTAGATGCGTCCTAATAGCTGAGTTAATGAGGCTGCTAAAAGCCTAAATGTGTCCCTGCGCACAGCTGAATGAGCAGCTTCAGCACGTTAAGTAATCATTATCTGGAGGAAGATGACGTCAGAAAATACTTGTAAAGATCTCTATTTCTCTTTAAAAAAAGACCAATATCACCAGTTGTGTTTGGGGTTGTGCTGGCTTGTTTCCTTAGAGATGGTGACCACTACTGCCACCTGTTGTCCACAACCCATGGGTCAGGTGATTCACCACAATTCAGGAAGTAAGCCCAAAAATGTTTCTTATGCATTTGTCTCGGTTATATGTAACAATAGCCCCGCCTGTATCACAGAGAGGTTTGTGAGTGTGCAAGTTGTCTTTTGCAGAGTGATTACATGATATCAAAATAACCCTCTTTCAATAGTTAATTTGATGTTTAAATTTTTTTTGTTGTTTTTGCCATTACTCAACCAGGAACATTATTACGTGTTAAAGTGTAGGATAGAAAGTGCATGCTAGATCAAAAGAAAAAGAAATCTGAGCTAAAACTTGTATTTGTGCTATCAAATTTTGCTAGTCAGGGTTTCAGAGAGCTATGTGTTTGTATTTAAAATTTTAACAATAACTCTTTTAGAAGGCCATCTGCAAGTATTTTATAGTGAAACCTGCAGCCTGGATTCTTTCTTTAAACTCCAGCATGACTCTGCTCATGTGAGAGGTCAGGTCTTTGCAGAAAATGAGGCAGCGTGCTGATGCCATTAGCCCAGTTAGCACGTCTGCAGCTGTCAGCACTCAGGCTCTTTCCCATGATTAACTGGACACTCTGGAGTGAAGACTAACATCATTACCACATTTAACTTGGCTCTGTCTGTCAGCATTTGTTCCAATTCTCATTAATAATCAGTCAGACTGACTGGGAAACTTTAAACATTACCTCCACCGTCTCATAGCTTCTAGCTTCTACCCCTTCTTCTACTTTGCTTTCCAGCATGTTTCTTAGTTCTATACTTGCTGAGATCTTCGCCTGGTCCTTTGGCTTTAAAATATCTGATTTCCTTGCAAACAGCTAGTTTGTGTCCAAACCAACGGCAATTTATCTGCCAGTGGATTTTCTTTTTCTAGTAGGGCCACAATGTAAGCTCTATTGAGGAATCAGTTTATTTTTATCAGTGACTTCTGATATCTCAAGCTTCATTTAAAACATCCCAAACTGACAAGTCTGCCTCTGTGCTTCAGGTTGTACAAGGTTTATCTTTTCCTTGAACCCCATTGTTGCTTCTGTAGTAACTCTGTTGCTGTTGACCATTTGGTTATGTGAGCCATTACACACCTTGACACATGTTTTTAGTCTGAGAGTCAGAGATCACTGTTAGGATTATATTTGTTCACTGAAATTTCTCCACATTTCTCTCTGAATATGGTTTCATCATATTCAGGACTGTTGAGAAAGAGAGGGGAAATCCAGTCCAGCTTTCTTAGACGAACATTGTTGCCACATTGGTGATTCTCTAACACACTGGTTGTCTTAACAGGCTGCATAGTGGCACATGTTGGTGTCACTGTTTCATTGCAGGAAAAAGGTCCTGGGTGAGCTACGGGTATGCTGCCAGCCTCCCACTGTCCAAAAAGCTGAGTTAAGTTAATCAGTTTCTAAATTGAGAGACAGGTGTGTGTATACATGGCAGTGTGTCCAGCATGTCTTCTGTCTATCATGCCTACTGACTGTTGTAGATAGACACTGGTCTCCCAGAATGGTGATATTCTGAATAAATTTCACACTTGTGTCATTATTTCACTTTCTAATTCTAACAATCAGGACAAATAATTTTCCTAATTGTCCATTCTTTTAGATCAGGCTGATGAAAATTTGCAAATGAATTGATGAGACGATACATAGAATATATTTTAAAATCTCTCAGTAGGCCAGGACATTCATTAACAATGGTTTCCACGTTATTTTCTGGCCCAATCTTTTCCATATTCAAATTTCCAGAGGTCTTAATTGTTATTCAAGCTAAATGGATGTATTGTAGAAAAGATGATGGAAATTTGATAAATTACAGGATTGAAGTGAATGAACTGATGGAGCAGGTGGATGGACAGATTACAACATCAATGGATTATGGAAAAACGGTGTGGATGACTGAACGACATCCTAACTTTTCTATTGCTCTTCGACAAACGTCCACAGAAGCAGAAAGAAAATAAAAGGATTTTATTATGGAGCAAAAGGCATCCAAAAACATTAAGTTATTATTACATCAAAAACATCAGGTTCTTTTTGGATCCGTCCATCATTTCAGCTGCAGCACCACCTGAAAAACATTTTAAAAAAATGAAGATTGTCACATCACTTAGGACTAGGGATGAATTCCAAAGCAACAGCTTCTGCCTTCACTTTGTTCCTCAACAAAGACCTAGAGAGAATCTTGTGATAATGCTGCCCCCTAGTGTTTAAACTGCATCAGTTTTCAGATGACATCGTTTAGGCACTTTAAATTGCCTTGTTGCTGAAAATGTGCTTTACAAATGAAATCGCCTTGCATAGGTTTAAACCTAAACTCCATTAAGCTGAGGAGCGACATGAAAGTGTTAATCATGACTGGAGTGTTCATCAGCATGAGCCTATGTAGAGCTGCACTCAGGGTAAACAGGGTGTCATGTTTCGCAGTCACACGTTGATAAGGTGACACGTTCCCTTTGTGCGTACCTTGTTAGCAGCCTCTAGTGAGCTGATGAGCGTGCTCACTTCCTCTCTGTTCAGCTCCATGGTGATGGGCCGAAGCGCTCCGTTCTCCCTCACATCCAGACAGAGGCTGAGGAGCGGCGTGTTCAGAGACGAGATCTTATCGCTGGACAAAGCCAGCTGCAGAGGATGAAGGGAAAGAAAGGCTTTGCAGAAAACTCAAAGCAGGCAGATTTGTGCAAAGTTTTTGTTCATTTAGGGTAGGTTTTCTGCAAGACAGTGTAGGGGATGCCTCAAAATTCCTGGTGTTCCTGGTTAACGTTTTGGGTTCAATGTTGGCACAAGGAGCAGGGAAACATGCTATAAGAGCCTACTTTCAATAACTAAAAGGGCTTTGTTTTGAGGTGTTGATTATTACCCAACACACCCAGTTTAACTCATTAGGGATGCAGACTAACACCAAAAGCTGATGTTCGACTGACCTTCAGCTGCCAGTCAAAGTCCTGCAAGGTTGCAGAGGAGATGCTGCTGGTTCTGTCCAGCAGAGCACGCCGGATCTCTTCCCATCGTGCTCTGAGAACGCTCAGCACCGCCTCGGCGTGGCTGCGATCTGCATCCGACAGCTTAGCCAGGACCTGCACAGAACCAGCAGGACAAGATGTGACGACCTGAGCAAAGGGGCAAAAAAAACGCCGGCCTCGCTTCCTCCGCTCACCTCTTCATCTGGGATGTCGTTCCCCACCGCCAGGCGGAACAGGCTGGTCAAGAAGTCTAGTAGCTGCAGCCACTCCTCCAGGCTCCAGGTGGTGCTGTAATCACTCCTGCATGGAGGCTCCCGCCCACACAGCCCATCCACCACTCTGTGACACAGCTGGAAACATGAACAGCACATCAGTGTTTCCCTTCGACTTTGGCTGATTTATATTTTAAAAGGAGATTTTAAAAAACGTTATATTTTGTCTTTAAACTCAACAGAAAAAATAAATTGATGCATCAAACAATCGGTCAATTTTTTCCACATGGGCTGTGATGTGCAGGAGAGACGCTGAAAAACTCTTCACTGAAAACGTTTGATGCAACATGTTTTCTGCTGCTCAAGGAACAAATGGGACTGGATTCAAAACTACAACCTCTGATGAAGTGATCTATAGCACTTTGTAATTATTTATGTTCATTATGCTTTATCGTTAAATTAAGTCAAAGTTTACACATGTCTTTGAATGAGTTTTAGTTGATTACAAGACCTGAAATCAATATCATGTGGAAAAACACTGATTAGTTACTCAACAGGTACTAGGAGGTGTTTGAATTAATTGTTTCTAGAAATGTAGATGTTTTTTATTTTCAAAAAAATACCTAGCATCAAGTCTGTGTGCATTTTCACCTGTACCTACTGTGCTTGAAAAGGCTTTCATACTTCTTCACCTTTTTCATAAAGTGTCACATTATAGCCACAGATATCAGCAGTTTTGTTTTAAGAATTTGTATTTTATCACCAAAAACTAATGCATACTTGTGAATTAAAAAGAAAATCAAGATTGCATTCTCTTAAATAAAATTCAATGCAACTCAATGCCTTCAATGTGAAATTTAACCTCAGTAAAAAAATAAAAAATACCGAAGTCGTGGATAAACGCAGAAAATTTAAAGTTGCGTAAAGCTGTAAAATAATATCCTGATTTTTGAACGTCTCACAGAACTTTGTTCAATCTACCATTCAAAAACAGAATATGGCACAACTGCCAACCTGCCTCGACGTAATTGTCCATCTAATCCAGGGAAATTATGTGTTTCTGCTGCTTCCACACAGCTTATTCAAAAAGCTGAATTTATTTATTCGCATGTCATCGAGATCTACAGGAACCTGGCCCATTTTTTAAAGAAAACCTCTACAAGATGCAGAACTAACTGTGGACACCTCAGAAAGGCCATGGAAGGAGGACATTATTCAGATAAGCAGCTAAAAAGGCCATGGTGATCCAGAAAGAGTTTCAGAGATCCACACCTCTGGTGGGAAACTCAGGGCAGCTATTAGTGATCCATGTCTCAAATTTGGCCTCAAGTGATGGGAAAGGTTCTCTCGTAAAATGTAAACAAAATGCAAAATTTTAGCATCCATGAATGGAAGTAATGAAGAATACACAAAAATCTGAACAGTTATATCTTTAGGGTGACGTCAGCATTATGCTTTTGTCATCCGGGACAGTTAAGCAGTTAAGATCATGTAGTCTGAGGTAAATACAGGACAATCCTGGTAGACCACAGAAGCTACAACATATTTATGACTTCGACTGAGGTTCACCTTCCAACTCAACAACAACCCTAAGAATACAGTCAGAATGACAATTGCATAGATAGATCGTAGTTCATTTGTGCGTTAGAATGAATGAACTGCTATTGATGGACCAGTCAAAGTCCACACACACATCTCGTTGCTGTTTTCCGCCAGTCTGACTGAGCTGTAGATATTTTGCAAACACTATTGGCAAATATTTTAGCTCATTTTGGTTTAGGGATGTGTCTGAAAACAGAACATATCACAGCAGTGAAAGATGGTTCTGCAAATATTGACTTCAATCACATTAGATCAGAAGCAAAACGTCAGAATCTCATAGTTTAAAGTATAAATCAGGTTAATATAATTACATTCGGTTTTGAATCTCTTCACACATATTTTATCAAACATGAATCAGAACTCAAATAAGCTTCATGCTCACTTTGACACAATCTGTTGCTGATATTCTGCTCAGAATCTCCATCATATTTTCACCCTGTTCCGCCGAGCTGCTTCTGGTCAGCTGATCTCTGTCACGTGACTAGACGTGCCGCGTTCACTTGCAGTAGGAAAAATAGTGTCTCCCCCCTCCGTCAACCTTCAAGTCAGGGGAAATAGAGCGTTGTTCAGTTCCTCTCCGAACAGAGGAGCTGTCTCAATGCCTTTTGACACAAAGCGCCGGATGTACCAGTTCAAGTAGTTGCAAACCCGCCTGCAAAAAGAGGAGAGGAGCGTGTTCGTCACCACTTATTTACCAATTGGACGTGTCTTGCGTCCTGCTTCTTCTAGTTTCAAGTCTTCTGTTGCGGCTGAAACTCCAGAGATGTGACCGAAAAGGTCCAGCCGACAGCAGGTCGTCGAGCTCGGCCACGGATGGAGACAAACAGCTGGGTACGTACGGAGGAATGGGGGGTAACGGGAAGCTGGTTTCCTGGAAGGAGACATGAATTAGTGGAGGCTCTGGGGTTTGTTTTTTCTTTCATAGCTGCAATTCAAGTGATATTAGACAGCAGACATGCGTCTGTCCGACTGTCCTGGAAGTAAACAGCGTCCTTTAGGTTCAGGAAAGCTGTTATCATGAAAAAGTCCTGACATCTTTGAAAGGAGTGCGAGGTTTACAGGCTTCCTGTAGGTTTTTAAAATCTTTTCTTTATTTGGAGTTTGGCAAATTGATGCGTAGTTTCAGTTCAGCTTCTCTAAGAGATTGTTCGGGGTATTTCTGTCGGGTTTGTACATGAAATCTTTGCCCTTCCCTTGTTTGCAAAATAAATCAGACTCAGCTATACTGGATGGAGGATGTGTAAACAGTCATTTTCACTCAGCTGGATGTAGTTCAGGACTTTGACTGGGCTCTTCTATCGACTGTGCTCTTGCTCTAACTGAATGCAGGCTTGTTGGAAGGGAAATCTCCAGCTTCCCTATTGTTGCTTATGAAAGGAATAGTGTTTTTTTCATAAAGGGCAAAAATGTTATGTTTTATTGTCATCTGATCTGTGCGTTTTCTTTTATTTTGTCCCCAACATGGCTTGTCACTTTCTTTTTCAGGAATGCCTTTTTTCTTGCCACTGTTCCTTCAGGACAGGATTTTAGTATCAACAGGTTTTTACATCAGAGTTGTGCATCTCTCCTCCAAAGGCTTTCCTTGCCTTTATACATCTGCAGAGCTTAATCTGTAATGTGCCTTCTGTATCTTTTGGCCTTCAGATGTAATTTGCTCCTCTGAGACCTTCACAGAACGGCTGTAAAACACATCAACTCTATGAGTTTGGAGGGGCATAAAGGGTACGAAATTTAAATATGCCACACTCATTTATTTTTATCCGCAACATAAATAAGTACAATACACATATCATTTTCTTTACAATAATGGGCTACCTCGTGCCAAAATCCAGATGAAGTATATAGAAATTATTTTTTAAAACATGATAAATTGTGGAAAAGTTCATAAAGTACTATTACAGGGCCCATCCCTATTATTTAAATGTTTATCTATCAAATTATTCTTAAAAAGGTAGAAATCAAATATTCCTCAGTAAATTTTCAGGTATGTATTTGAAACTGAGGGGAAAAGCAACCATAGTAAATGACATGCACCTAGTTCATACCTGTTCTGTATGTTAGGGCATCCAGAACAGGTTGGTATACTCTATAAATGACATAGGGTGTGCTGTTTGCTAATGCTGAACCCTAATCCCAATGCAAACAAATGTTTAAGAGTAACAAAGACTCGTTGCTGAACTTTGGATTATGTCAAATCAGAAAAATGAAAGAACTTTTATCTATCTGGTAGCCTTGGCTTCAGATATGTCGGCCTCTGTTATTTAAGGAGAAATAAACCAGAATCATCTTTTGATTCAACCTTTTCCCAATAACTGTTTATTTTCAGCTTCTCCTGATAATAAGCAGGAGAAGCTGTGTATTATCACCAGTTTTAATAAGTCTGTCTCAGAACTGCACAGATAAACCCAACTGATCTTGTGACCACACCGGCTTCACTTCTCAGAAATCCTCTTTCAGTTCTGCTTTACGTCCTGTAAGCCTGGTTTGCCAAAGATAGAACTCACATCCTTAGAGCGCAATGGACTAATATAGTTTAATTCTATC
Organism: Micropoecilia bifurca; assembly: GCA_903067075.1. NCBI lineage: Eukaryota > Metazoa > Chordata > Actinopteri > Cyprinodontiformes > Poeciliidae > Micropoecilia > Micropoecilia bifurca. The sequence goes on from CAEGAF010009972.1 coordinate 99,000, forward strand.
AACAGAATTTCACCTATTGACTTTGACCTGCAACATTTTAAGCCCAAACAATGAGTTGGGAGGAGAAATTGGTTAATAATCATGATGACAGTTTCTCTTCGTGGAGTTTGACAGCATTCATTCGGCTCAGCCAAACTGGGAACAATGAAAAAGTCAGAGGAACTCAGTGAAGATCTAAAAAGGAAAATTTTAAATTAACACAAGTTGGGGAAAGTCTGATAGAGCCATTTCTGTGACGATCAGTTCATCCAATTGGATATAAGGGTTACAGTTAGGAAAAATCTCCTGTTCTAGAATTGACTCCTTCAGCTTGACTAAAATATTTAAACTAATCAAAATGGAGAATCCCAATTTTTTTTCTGAACAAAATGTTAATGGTCAGAAGACACTAAAATTGACTGATTTAGCAACAGTGGTCCCCCTTTTGAAGAAGACAAGGTGAGGCCTTAAACCTAAAAACACTTTTCCAATTCTCAAGCAAGGTGGTGGAAGCTTGTGGGACTGTTTCTCTGCTAGTTGCATTGCCTCTTGCTCTAAATATTAAAGAAGGAATATTAAAGAAGGAATGCCTCAAATAAACTGCTAAACTGAAAAAAATTATAAAAATAAACAAAGCTGAGTGTTCCAACTGGACAACATACACTCAAACTTATTCCTACAGGTCTGAGATAAAACTTTTATGGATTTTGTTTAAAAGCTGAGCCAATGTCAAGAAATCTGCCTATGAAATTGAACTTAACTACTTCAACCAAAATGAGCGGTCAAGTATCCAGCCAGAATTATATAATAATGTTAGCTATTGCTACATAGCATGAAGTAGGGGTGCAAATTTCTAGGAGATATTTGACCTTATACTAACAGGGATGTATACATGTTTGTCTAAATATATATTCTTAACCATTTGGAAACATCTCTAATCAAGTTTTTAAAATAGACCTCAAGACATAGTAAATGTATTTAAGTTCAATGCTGCCTTACGGTATTTTAAATTTTAAAATACTACAGGGATAGTATTTTTAGAGTATCCAAAATATCCAAAACATTCCAAAGTTTAAACATTAAGCTGTGCTGCGAATTGGGGGAGGGGAGACTTTTAAGCACTCCTTTCCTGTGTTCATCACAAACAAGAATTTTCCTTATGTCATCTGTAAATAAAGCAAATGGCATAAGTGAAGGTTAGCAGGTTTGGCCTGTTGCACAGTTGCAGAGAATTCTGACCTAGATGAGCTTTGGACTTGAAGAAGAAAATGTAATTTGTTCTGCGGCCGAGATGGCAACTAAAGGCATTGGATTGTCATCATATGATATGACTGAAAGAGCTGCTGCTATTCTGGTCATACTGTCACCGCTGCAGGGAAAAAATTCGACTGCAACCATTTCCCACGTGAGAACCTGCAGATTTTCTGTAAAATGTGAGAAAACAGAAAAAATGAATAAAGCTGATGAAGTAATTTGAATATAGAAGGGTATTAGAGCTTCTGGGGAAAAAAATGAATTCTGACAGTTTTCACAGAATTCTGAAGTTGATCTCAGAATTCAAACTTTGATCTCTAAGAAATCACAATGTAATCTAAGAATTTAGACTTTAATTCCAGAATTATTTTGTTATTTTGTTAAATTACCCTAATCCTCTATTGTATTGGAGGAACAGTAGACAGGGGCATCTCAAAAACTTAGAATATCATGAAGTAAAACTCATTTTACAGAGATTGCAAAAAAAAATGAAAATCCCAAATACAGTTTCTCTGAAAATGTGATTAGTATGTAAGATTGATTAAAAATAATTCAATGCAAAATGTTATGCTATTAAGTACAGAATATGCATTCAATGCTTGATCAAGCCATCTTTAAAAATGAGATCTCATGTTTTCAGGTGGAGGACCTGTATCAAGATGGTTTCTTTGCTTTTTGTCTCTTCACTGTAGCTGAAACCTGTTTGCCTACATCGTCTTTATTCTAGGAACTGTCTTCCTCTGCTGGATGCAGAAATAAATGAAAACACCTTTTGTTCTAGACGAGGTCATGCTGTCATTGTGTTGAAACAAGGGAAGAAGAAAAGGGGAAATGCATCGTGATGTGGATTGTATCACATCGCTATTGAGGCATAACTTGTTATAACTTTGTGTTGTCTTTCTCTGTGAATATTCTCTGTAGGTGACAATGTTTGTCGGTTATTTAACACTCAACCTCGATTTAGACCAGGTCAATCAAAATGTCGGAGAGGATTTTAAACAGATTTATTTGTCTTACGTCCGCAGAAGGACGTCGTTGAGAGAGTTGAGGAAGAAGCCGGAGTTCCACGCAGGAGTGGGGGCCCGGCCGCAGCTCGGGCTGCGTAGATGGAACGCTTCCACTGGGTGCGACATCGCTGTCGGCAGCTTCTGGCCGTAGACTCGGAGCGAGGCTGGTACTCTACGCCTGATGGCCTTCCGAGCAAAAGCTCCCCTCACCGGGTCAGTGGCAAGAGGAGGACGGTGTTGGCCCGCCACGGCCCCCACCAGCAGGAATATGAAGCCGTGTCCAAGAAGTACAAGGGCAACGGCATCCGCACGACGAAATACACTCTGTTGACATTTATCCCTATGAACCTGTTCCAGCAGTTCCACAGGTCAGTAATTCTAGATATTGATATTGAAAAAACATGGAACCAATGCTAATATAAGCATTGCTAATATCCTAAAATGAAATGTCACTAAGAGGTCTGTGCTGAACATTGACTGTACCAGCTTACTCGTACCGTTTTTTTAGGTGTAAAATTTCCATTTAGCAAATACAGAACACAGAAAGTTGTAAAAAATTTAAGCTTGTAGCGTTTAAAGGTAGCATAAAACATGTAATTTGATAAAGCAGTTACTATAAATGAAGAAAAAACAGCTAAACAATTTATGATCTAGATGAGATGAGCTTGGAAGTTGCACTGGAAGGTCTGTCTGAACTACTTTGGTAAGAACTTATTCTGAGATCTGAACAGATAATTAGCTGTGTCAAAAAGTTAGAAAAGTTATTTCATCCAACCTTGGATTTGATTTCTGAATTGAGATCTTCACCTCATCTCTGAGGTGAATTCAGTCATCCAATGGAAAAGCTTTTTTTTTTAAATCTGCATGTTATTCTTTCTGTTATGATCCGCATCTTATGACTTTAATTGAGGGTTAAAATATAGACTAAACTGAAATTTCAGAATATTTTGACTCAGATCCTTCTTTATCAAGACAGATCAGAGAAAAGTTATCCAGCAAACCATCTCCTGTCCCATCATGCTAACAATCAGGATTAAGACACCAAAATACATAGTTTTCTGCACAGTCATTACAGAACCAACATAGAGGAAGCATTACACACTTGACTTAAGGAGACGTTAAGATATGTACAAACCCACAGTTAACCCTTAAAAAGCTAGGTGAATGCTTAAAGAAGGAGACTTAGGAAGGGAAATGTATCTCCAGTTTGACCAGAGGATGCCTTGTGAACCGGCAGGAGGAGCTGGAGTGTCACTGCAGCTCAGGATGACCCGAACTCCTTCCTAGAAACTGAAAGTTTTACAGATCTGTGTTCTTAAGATAAACTTGGACTTTGTCAGAATGGGGAAGAAGTGTTTGTAAACAGCAATCCCAGGTTCTTGGTTGGATTTAAGTCTGAACTTTCACTAGGCACAGGAAAATGCTTTGATCTCTTACAGCCCTGGATGAATGTTGAAGAGTGTTGTCTTGAAAGATGAACCTCTGCCCCTGTTTCATGTCTTTTAATCTCTTAACATCTTTCTGTCCAGGATTGCATTCCATTTAGCTTCATTCATCTTCCCAGTTTTGAATCTAGGCCAAAAGTGCAGTTATGAACACCTACCTGTATGATCATGTCCCAGGAGGTTTGTGGTTGTATCATACAGTTTCTGCTTTCAGAAGATGGCTGGGGAAATGCTCTGAAAGAAGAAAACTTGTAATATTGTTTGTAACCTAACTATGCTTTAAACATCTCCACCACTTTCTCTCCATTGTGTGCTATGTTCTTAGGTCTCAGTGTTCCTGATTGTTAAATAATGATCTCTAGGCCTTCAGAGACTGTTGGATTTATACTGTCATTAAATTACACACAGTTGGACTGCATTTACTAATTGGGTGACTTCCAAAGGGAATTTGCTGTACTGGGTGTTGTTGAGGGGATCAGAGTAATGATTTCATTGAAATGCACACCACACTTTTCAGTTTTATTTTTGTTAAGTACATTTTAATTCATCTCTGTCATTTAGTTCTAATTACTTTTATTTCTATTTGATAACGTTGTGATGTTAATAACAATTTGAGGTTGTAATGGGTAAAATGGCATACATTTTTCCCACAATAACATTTATCATATGATAATGATAAATGTGACAGTAGTAACTATGACTCAGCCATCATAGCTCTACAAATTCAAATACTGCTCTTGAAAACATGGATTTGTAAAAAGGTTCTTCAGGACAACAAACCGTAGGATTTAGTGAATTTGTATCATTAAACTGCACACACTAATTGTATTTAATTATATTTTCAAATTTATCAATATTTATTGATACTTCCATTAAATAAACAGCCGAGAAAAGAGCATAAATAATAATTGACAACACAGACAATTTTACGGTTTTCTATAAATTGGAATTTGTTGTGACAATGATAAATCAAAATTCTTACCATGACAAGAAATTTATCATGATAAACAACACAATAAATGTTCATCCCTACAGCCTGGTCCACCCTCCTTGATGGTCCCACTGACTACACAGTCCTTCAAGATCCGTTCCTTTGGTCTCCACAGGGCAGCTAACCTTTACTTCCTGTTCCTGGCGTTGCTTAACTGGGTTCCGGTGGTGGAGGCCTTTGAGAAGGAGATCACAATGATCCCTCTGCTGGTGGTTCTCACGGTCATCGCCATCAAAGATGCACTGGAGGACTACAGACGGTACTTGTTCGACAAGAAGGTCAACAACAACTTGGTGCGCGTGTTCTGCGGGTGAGTTCATCCAAACTCGAATCTTCTACTTCCCTCCATCCAAAGCATTTGCAGTATAGAAACGTTGCAGGTGAATGAGCCTGTGTTATTTCAAGTGGAAATTTAAAGTAACATGGTTTAAATGAAAGTGAAAAGATTGAATTAAAACATGAGCTGAAATTGAAATTAGTCAGACGTTTGCTGTCTGACAATGTTTGGGGAACTTAATATGCTTTGTGCATGTGATGAATGAAATGGCTGAAAATATGTACTTGGAAAGATCATACTATGTTAGGACCATATGGAGCAATCGAATCCCTGATGTTTTATGGAACTTTATTGTTAATGACTTCATATGGAAGAAGGAGAATTTTAAATTCTTTTCTCAAATGAACAAGAAGCCAATGAAGAGAAGTTGAAATTAGAGTAATGTAATCTCTCCTTTCACTGGATTATTTTTAACTTCCTGATGGCACATATATGCAACACTACTTGAAATAGTTTATCTGGATCTGAATTTTACAGAGATTACAAAAAGGAAGTCCTGGAAACTCACCAAGTCCCATGTCATGAGATCATGGTTCCTTACTACTGAAAGCCACGTTAATTCCATCTAGAGCTGTTTGTTTTTCAGATACTGTCGTGTCTGAATTTAGCAGCAAAAAATTTAAATGCATCCAGGGTTTTATGCCACCAAGAAGATAAGCCTGGTTTTACATTGCAAATTTAGTTACAATTCCTGACCATTTTTGCTCAATTTAGTGTGACGAACCTTTTATTGTACTGATGTATTACTTTGTGAGGTGAAATACAGGAAAAATACAGGATGCACCTGGAGCACTCTTGGAAGTAGTTTATCATATTTAAATGAAGTTTCATCCACTTTATAAAATAAGAAAAGTATTTTGTGGTTGTATTCTTACTGTGTGCGCATCTTTATGCCCCAGAGATATTAGAATTTAATCAAAGATTATGGATTGGTTTATGGAGTGGTTGACCAAGGCTTTAGTTTCATTACTTTAGGTCTGGACAACAAATCCCACAATTTCACAGCTCAGTGCTGAGAGATGTTTCTAATAGCCTGTAAGATTAAGCCAGAAAAGCACTTAAGCAGTCTGTGAGAGCTCGTTTACGGTTTCAATTAGTTTTAAGTAGTTTTCACCACAACATGCAGTTTGCACTGTAATCTACCACCTTGCTACAATAAATGAAACTGCTCTTGGCTGAATGAGCAATATGGCTAATCCAATTTGCTAATAGAGTTTGCAGTCTCACCATGTATAATTTTACACGAGAAAAGGTTTAGAAAACTAATATTGATGGCATGAAATATTTGAGCTTGAGTTGCTATAAATCTGATTTAATGGTTATATTTATTTATTTTTTCTGCAAATTGATTTCAATATGAGTTCTGTTTGCTTGAGGTCAGGTACCAAATAGCAAAGTATGTCTTGGGACTCATTTCTCAGAATAAAGCATTGGGTAGCAGCACCACTGTTTCACACTTTGAAAGACAAATAAATATTTACCACAAAGATGCATGACACAAAGTTGTTGGTTTTCTCTAAAACGGTTGAGCTTTACTGTATTTTGCGGATTGTAGTTTTAAACAGTTTCCTTTTATTGATGGGGTTTCTTCAATTTCCGCATCTTTTTGTGTCCTGAAATAAACCAATTCAATGTTTCCTGTAACATTGAGAAAACTTCTTGGAGGCTTCTTTCAGACAGCTGAACATGCTTGGAAGGGGTAGGACTGTGATATGCTATACTTGCCACAGCACATGAATTTGTTGATCATTTTTTCTAACAACTTTTAAGAAGAACTCCTCACTAAAATGCTATCACAGGAAATTCAAGTGACGTTGTCAAAGTAACTTTTTTAAAACCTCTGTGCATGCATCTTGAACAATCTAATCTTTTTAATGAGTGCAATTTGGGTATCAACATGATTTCCTTGGACATCTAATTTAAAGTAATGTTGCAATATCTGTTGTGCATTGAGGGTGTCTACAAAAATGCTTTTATTCTCTCTGGACTGCTTTTCTTGAGAAGTTTTCTTGGTGGGGGTGAAAAATTGACTCAGGGAAGGTTAGGGTAAGGACTCAAGGAAGTAGGAAAGGATGCAGATGGGTAAAATCTGGATCTTGCTTGTTCAGTTTTACAGAAACAGAAGACTTACAAAGTGGTCCTTAACCATACCTTTATCCCCATCTAAGCTCCTGGAAGTTAGTTTTCCTTTTATCTCTGTTGGTCAGGAAGTCACAGTTGATCTACAGCTTTGTATTTAATGAAAGCTATCTCTGTAGATCTACAGAGTCTGCAGCTCTGATCTTTGGTAAGTTTCTTCAAAGTAATTGGAAGCACGTGGCCTTTTCAGTTGTTTGGCACTCCCTGTTTGTTACATTTGGTTGCATTATCTATCAGTCTTCGGAGGTGGCTGTAAAAGTTGAACCTTGGTCTTGCTCTGTGGAGGAGTGGCATCGAAGCGCGTCATTCATGCCAGTAACCCTTCCAATCCAACCACTTCCCGGTGTTTCTGTGCTTCTGCAGGATGTGGTGGACAGACCAAAATAATCTGATCTGGATAAACGAAGAACAAATTCTAGATGAAAACTACTCCTTGGATAGAACATTGAGGACAAGAGGGTTGCATTTCAGAATCACAGACCTCTAGGTTGGATTTCACTGCCGCAGTAGACCAATGTATAGCTTGGAGCGGCCAACTGGGACATACAAGGAGCCCCTGAAGAAGAGGAGGACCGTAGTACCTTCCTTCACTGAAGATGAAGAGCTGAAGAAACTTCTAAAGTTATACCAAAGCAACAGAATCCGGACCACAAAGTATTCCTTCCTGTCCTTTCTTCCCAAGAATCTGTTTGAGCAGCTCCATCGGTTTGCCAATGTTTACTTTATCTTCCTTGCTGCCTTAAACTTTATCCCGATTGTGGAGGCCTTTGAGCCAGAGGTTTCGCTGATTCCCATTTTACTGGTGCTGTCAGTCACAGCTCTTAAGGACATCTTTGAGGACCACCGCAGGTTTAAATCGGATCGCTTAATCAATAATCTCCTCTGTCAAGTCTACTGCAGGTTTGTCTTCTTTCAAACTTTAACAGATTTCCTCGAATTGGAAATTCGAGGAAATTTGGAGAGAAGTTTTGGTAAGTAAAAGGGGGGAGATTCTTACTTCCAATTCGAGGAAATCTAACTCTTCTGGCTTAAAAAGTTCTAGAAGGTAATGACAAAAAATTTATATTTTTTAGCGCCGTTAGCGCTATAAACTTTGTTTATTTTTAACAAAGGTAGCCAACAGTCCTCCACTAACCTAGAGAAAAAAGGTACTAAAAATAGTTTGATCTTTTAGAGAGTCCAAATAAGCTGTGAGCTTGAAATTAAATGTATACAGGGTGTTGATGTCTTTGATGCCGATTGAATTTGCTCTAGAAATGAAGGTATTGAAAACTAAGACTTTTTCAGCTGTTTTAGTTTCAACTATTCTACAAAGAACAAATATTCCAGAAAATTTAAAGGTTAGGCCATTAGGGAACTTCTCTTTAGCTATTTGTAGTACGGTATAAAATTAGTCACAAACAAAATTTTGTGATTAACATTGAGATATGAAATCTTTAGAAAAACAGTTGGACCTGGACTCATTCATTAGCAGAGTTATGCATCATTTTTTTCTACTCATGATGGGAGTGTGAGCTCCTAATCTATAAAAGAATTATAGAAATGAATGACTGCTTGGAATGAAAAATGGAATAAACTATTGAATAAAAATGGAAAGTACCACAGCTATTGAACACTTTCAAATGTCTTTAGGTCCTAAGACAGTATGACTTTATTTGACCTTAAAAGTAAAATACAATTAATGTCATCCTTTTTTAAAAATAAATACACACAGCAACTTGTTAGCTTTATGTAGTTTCACTGATGAAACCAGGTATCACCAGCATCAACGTGGAAGTGAATATTAAATTTGCTGATAACAGTCCAATGGAAGCATGCAGAGAGAAATGTTTTCCAGGCCTTGAACTCTGAGGATCCGCAGAATTACCTTTTAAGCAAGAGGGAACCTCTTACTCAAGGGAACACTGTGTCAAGCAGAATATAAATAAAACTATCTAAACCTTTGTTCAATGCAGTGAACAAGTCATATTCATTGCAGACCTTATTGATAAAGCCCCAAATGAATGGGGCTTGACGTGAGACCTATTGCTCCAGTCTTTTATGGTAAATATGTAGTTCAGCTGGATGGTGAAGTTCTGGATTTACTGGTCCTTCTGCGTTCTGACTCATCTGTCGTCATGAGTTATAAGGACTGAAAGAACAAGATCCTGGATCCAAGACCCTGAAAAGAACTTAATCTGCCTGGACAGCTTAGGGAATAGATGAGTAACTCCATCGTCTGTGGAATATGCAGAGTAAACCAACTGCTTGTCCACATTAAAATTAGTCGTAGAAGTTGGTTCATCTGACTTTTAGACCAAAGATAACTTTGGAGTTTTTGTAAGGCACATTCTACTGGGACTTAATGGAAGAACAGAACTGTGCTGCCAAATATACTCCCTCAATCATTTAGATGCTTGAATTGAAGTGTTTCAATCACTTCCATTGACACAGGTATATGAAATTCAGTAACATGGCTTTTTCTAAGAACCTTTGTAAAAGAATGCATTGTGCATTAAGTGATTACTTTCTGCAGTCAATAGCTACAGACCTCCTGACTATACAGCACTAAACTACGTTCACTGCAGTGACGGAGCCTTCTATTCAGTTTGACAATACGATGGACATTTCTAGCTTTGGGTATACAATGCGACTTGGATCCATTTTTAGTGTATTGACATGCACTTTTTCAATGTGCTTAGAAGTCTTTTATAGTTGCATGCTTTTAACTTTTTGAGAACTGTTTGGGAATGGCCCCTTCCTCTTCTTACATTAGAGGACCAAAGTACAAAGGGAAGTTCTTAAGGATATTTATAAGTGAGTTTAGTGAGGAAGAACTTGACTAGGCTGCTCAGGGTGTTGACTTCAGATTTATAGGACTTCTCTAGAATTAAGTTGAGTGGAGACTGGAAAAGACATCTTTTTCTTTTGTCCAACATCAGTGTCTGACCTTAATAATGCATTTCCGTAGTAGAGTTAAAGCTGTTATTGTTGTGTATGAGGCAAACAATTTCAGTCCGTCCATAAAGTGCAGGTTAAACTATTGATCGTAATCATTTATTGATCAGTGTTTGGTATGTTTATTGGTCTTGCAGTAAACAAGAACATCCAGGTCAGTGTATTTAAAGTGTCATAAACAGGCATAACATGAGTAAACATGCACTTTGAACACTTGCAGTCTGTCCTTAGGTTGCAATACATATGGCCAGCATGTCAAAGAAGACCTGGAAGTTTATTATCCTTACAATATGTCTGAAGAAATCTGGGGAATATCCAGTCAGTGCTGCACTTCCATCAGTCTTGTTTTTCTAAATGTTATTTTTATGTTCAGTGACAGAAATGTCATGATTATTAACAAGAAGTTATCGCTGAATATCTTGAACATCTTATTGCCACACTAAATGGTATCTGTGCAATAGCAGTCTATCATCCGGCTGTGTTATTTCCTGGAAACTGTGTCAGAGAGCAAGTATAAAAATGCTCATTGATAGAAAGCAACAAATTACTTAAGACATTGTCATTACCCAGCTTATCCAGTGTGATGTTTTATAACTCTGTTTAATTCCTAATATACATCTAGACTGTGATGTACATGTATAGAGTTAAGCTTGCAAATGTTGTTTGGCTGTATTCATAGCATTATATGGAAAAATAATTGATAAAATTAGGATGATAACCTCATTCAGCTGATGGTGATGATATGTTCTTGTTTTGTTAGTCACAGGATTTGTGCACTTTTTGGTTGAATATGAACTTCTCTGCATATCAAAGCATTCTAGAATCAAATGTGAGTTCATTCATTGAACAGCTGAAACTTGTCCAAGCAAAATGGGCAATGAAAATAAAGCAAAATCTACAACAAGACACAACGTGTTCTAATGTGTCATAAATCTATTGTACGGAAGTGAATGTCGGCAAATTTCAATCAACTGAAGCAACGCTGGGAAGAAGAATAGGCAGGTACGGCCAAAATACCCCATTACAATGGGTTAGGCTATAAAGACAGCAGAAAATTTTGTTTTTAAGTCTCTGCTTTTGTGTTTTAGGTTAGTTTTGTGTGAAGTTGTGACAAAGGGCAATATGTGTTGTTGTTCTGAGGTTGTACTATCATAGATATTTTTGATCTATTGGATGAGAGCATTTCTTTTCTGCTATTTTAAAATGATAATAAATATGTCACACATTTCTTAAATGTCTTTTTTCTTTGTTTTACCACAGCAAGCAGAAGTCCTACATTGACCAGTGCTGGAGTGAAGTGCGAGTCGGAGACTTTGTCCGTTTGTCTTGTAATGAAATCATCCCAGCTGACCTGCTGCTGCTGTACTCCTCTGACCCCCATGGGGTCTGTTACATTGAAACTGCAAACCTGGATGGAGAGACCAACCTGAAACAAAGGCAGGTTGTGTCAGACAGTTCTCTAGAGGTAACAACCTATTTTAACTTAATCTGTTATAGATGACTTTACTTTGAGGGGTTGTTGGTGGCATGTTGGTTTTTAATAGTCCAAAAACTGTTAAAAGGAAATTATTAATGTAAGTGTTTAGAGAAGATAATTATTCTGGCTCTAAAGGAATGATAAGCTGAAAATTCTGAGATGGTTTGCTCAGAAAACCAAAAACATAAATTTAATGGCACTTCTGACATCAGGGAACAGAAATTAAAGTTGGTAGACATTACAAGTTAAGCCTGAAAGTTGTGGCTTTTATTTGTAGTCAGCCTCTCCGCTGGACTAAATACATTGTACAACCACCTTTTATTGCAGTTACAGCTGCAAGTCTTAGTTTGTGTCTCTACATCTTTAAATATCCAGCAAATGCATTTTTCTCTTTTTTGCAAAATACTTCAATCTCAGTTGGATTGCATTTAAAGCATCTATAAAAACATAGGTATTTCAGTTGGACTAAGTCTGGTTGTATGCTTAGCTTTGCATGTTTTGCTGGAAGGTGAACTTCTGTCGCAGTTTCAAGTCTTGTGCTGCCTTCAGGGTTGTCCTCCAGTTTGCTCCATCCATCTTCTCCTTAACTCAGTCTAACTTTCTTGTCCTTGCTGATGAAAAGCATTCCCATAGCACTGTGTGTCACCACTATACCTCATGAGGATGTCACATTCAGGGTAATTTGCGGTGTAAATTCCCCACCACACATACTATTATAAGACTGAAAGGTCAGACAAGGAATGTTTGCGGGAGACTGTGTCGAGGTTTCAGCAGAAATGTGGTAGCAGTGATGCATTCCTGTTTTTTTTTGTTTTTTTTAATTGCAAGTACAGTTAATTTCTCAGTCATTTTCTGTTGCTGTTGGTTTCTCTATGTGACATGAGGTTTTACATTATTTTTAACACTTGGGTTTTTCCTTCATTTTCACTTTTATCTCTGTCACAATAAATGGTATTTTAATTGCAAGCAACACGAATTTATTTGTATTTTTCAGCAACAGGCTGTATTTTAAGCTTTGCATAACATATGCAAAGCTTATGTTATGCGTAAGCTTTGCATAAAATAAGCTTATGCAAAGCTTTGTTTTATTAGGTTTTGCATAATAACACAAAAAAGGAAAACATTGCATCATACTGCCACAATAAAGACATTAAAAAACAAAGGACTACAGACTACAATTATTAATGCTCCAGTTGTTATAAATTGGAGGCAATAAAGGAGTTTTTAGCCATGATTCAAAATAACATTGTTTCACCATTTTGCAGTTTTCAACAAGCTTATTCCAGATTAGTGGAGCATAAAAATTCAATGCTGCTTCTCCATGTTTGGTTCTGAGTCTGGGGATGCAGAGTAGATTTGACACATTGATTTGTTCTGTGTAACAAGCCAACGCTTGAATATGTTCATAGTCACCTGGTGGCATTGTAATGAAGAGCTGCATATCGTCTACATAACTAAATGCTAGTTTTAGCAATTAGTCTTGCTCTCTCTTTTTTTTATAAAAATAATTTGTGTTGTCACTTTCATAAAAAATATCATGAAAAATATCTGCACCGAGAGTAAAACAGTAAAGCCTGAAATTTTAAAGGGATTTCAGCAAAACAAAATAAAGAAATATATACAAAAAGAAATTGCAATGTCTTTAGCAAAGGCATTTTGAATGGAAATCTGTCACTTGAAATCATGTAGCGCCACAAACTGTACTTCTAGAGTAAAGCAACAGTTTATGGGAGAGTTCCTGTGACCCATATGTGGTTGGTTTACAGTAAACATGGGCTCCTAGATTAGACTACTTTCTATGCAAGTTGTTGAATTGTTTTTTTTTTTTGCTACTACAAGGTTAAATTTTAAAAAGTAAAACCGAAAGCCAAAATGTGGGACATGTTCTCAGTTTGCAGGATTTGATTGACTTTATATAATATCAGAAACTAACTTTGGGGTTTTATTAACTGTAAGATAGTCAGCATAAGGACATGCAGCAAAGAAGAAACTAATATTGTTGCAGTTATTTGTATTTTCTTAGATACACTGATGGTTTTCAGTGCAACTATATCAGCCGCAGCGCTTCTTTGCAGACTCCATCTAGTGGTCATTGGGGGTGTTGCTCTAAAAGGCTTGCTCTCATCTCACACAGGAAGATTATACACAACCTACTAACGTTGTAAACTTCAATTTGTATTTTTACTAACATTATTTTAGTCAGTAATAAACATTTGAATTGGGTCAATTTTAAATTCTTAGATATCAGGTCTCAGATTGAAACTGCCTGTCAATCACTTTGTGTTTCATATTCTGTCAGACATAAACTACAGCAACCTCTGATGTGCTTATCTTATAGGGTTCAGACTTCACACCGGAAAGCTTCCACAGTCGCATCGAGTGTGAGAACCCCAACAATGACCTCAATAGGTTCAAAGGTTACATGTGAGTCAGATTTTTTTTTTTACTTTGGAGGGTTTGGAAGAAATCTGGCAGGTACTGTAAACTTTATCATTTGTCCATGTGTTTTATTTTGCTTACAGCGAGCAATCGAGTGAGGCTCGGGTAGGCCTTCACAGCAGCAACCTTCTTCTGAGGAGCTGCACCATCCGCAACACCGAGACGGTGGTCGGCATCGTGGTTTACGCTGGTGAGACAACCGCATCACTACAAACAGACCTGCACTTTACAGCACTGCCTCTTTAACTTGTTCCCGTTTAGTGACTTTGAAAGACTTTTTTGTGATAGACCGATAGGTATTTTTCCTTTTGAACATTCATTAAAAGAACCACAAACGACATATATGAATTTTATGACCAAACTTCTGCAGAGGGAGAAGACTTGGCAAACGGCTCCTCCGAGTCGTTCACAGAGCGTTCTGCCCTCTCTCTGCTCAAGCAGGACTTTTATTTGGGAAAACAAAAGTCAGATAGGATAAACAATAAAACAGGCGGCAGGTTCTATCTAACACATGGGTCAACTAGCTCTTTTCCCCTGAGAGCGAATTCTGGAGGGAACAATCAGTTCTCAGGAACACAAATATTCAACAGAACAATCAAAAAATATTCGCATAGCACGTCATTTACTGATTAACATTAGTCTGAATGTTGATTAACTATTGATTAATATTAGACTGAATATGGACTAAAGTAATAAAAAAAAATGATGATACCAAAAAATCTCTAACACAGATCAACACAGGTAGTCCAATATTGACCTAGTGGTACATAATTGTAAACTGAATATTTTTAAAATGTGGAAATTGTGGCATGCATTTATTCTTCAACCGCCCTGAGCGTGAAGACCTATGTTCTGTTTGTGTTGGGGATATATTTCATTGCAAAAGGAGTACTTTCTACAGCCATGAATCACAATGAATGTTGTTTTCCCAGCTTCTGACATGATTATGTGCTATACTCTACCTGCTCTGTGGACTGTAAAGTATTACTGTTTATTCTGAGAAATTCTTGACTAAATACTTACTCCATTATGACTAAAGAGGTTAAACCAAAGAATGACTCCTGCAACTCTGAATGCGGTGTACAGTCTAAACATGACAGAGGTCACTCAGACATGTCCTCCTCTTTGCTGTAACCAGGCAGTTGCATTAAGCTCTAAAACTTAACTATTTTTAGGTCTGCTATACATACCTAAATACAGAAAACATTGTGTTACTTGGATTTTCTGTCTCAAGTTATCAGTGTCTTAAATCATTGTGGAAGAATACAGCTTACTCTTTTTCACCAGTGTTGCTCATGGAGGTAAGACATTATTTTCTTCAGGACCTGGAAGTCTTTTAAACAGAGCTTTTACAGAGCCAGTACAACAAGCTGATACTGCAGATGACCCAGTTTGGGCCAAGTTTCCACTGTTAGACAGTATTATTCCTCTGTAGTGGTGTATGGTCAACACACTGATTGCATAGTGCCCTGGTCATGTGGTTCTAAAAACCAAACCACATCATCTACCCACCAATGCTTGGCACCTGGCATCAGGTGTGTGGTTAACTCAAAACATAATGCTGTGCATTATATACAGGCATTTTTACTTTGATCTCATCTGTCTAAAGGACATTGTTCCATGAGCTTCCAGGTTCATTCCAGTGCAGTCAAAGGACCTTTTGTCAAAGCCTGATATACAGTCCTGATCAAAATCTTAATACCAGTCAAAAAATTGCAAGAATTTGCATTTTGCACTATTGGATCTTAAGAAGGTTCTAAGTAGAGCTTCACAAAACTTTTGATCAGCTGAAAAAAATCATGTTTGAGTGTAAATGCAGTTTTCAATTAAGTCCCCACTCAAAAGTTTTTGTCTCTTATGCTGATTTCTTCTTTTAACATTGTGAAGCTCTACTTAGAACTGTCTTAAGATCCAATAGTGCAAAAGGCAAATTCTTGCAGTTTTTTAACTGGTCTTAAGATTTTGATCAGGAGTGTATTCATTCAAAAATACCCTTGCCTTTCTGCTTAACATTCAGCATTGCAGAGAACCAAATTGTCTGCTTTGTCTTTGTCTGACTCAGGTCATGAGACCAAGGCCATGATGAACAACAGCGGGCCGAGGTACAAGCGCAGCCAGCTAGAGAAGCGTCTGAACACAGACGTCCTGTGGTGTGTTGCCCTCCTCATCGTCATGTGTCTGACTGCAGCTGTAGGTGCGTAACAACACACAAAACACAACACACACTAAGAACAGTGGGTTCTGATTTCAGGTTAACTGATATTAGTTTCTTCAGCTATTATCCTTTAGTGTGACGAGCTGCTCTGGGTTTTCTTTTTGCATTTTCAGGTCATGGCCTCTGGATGAAGAACTTTAGACATTCAGTGTTTCAGGTCGATGGGGAGACCGCTCCAGCCTTGGCTGGGTTCTACGTGTTCTGGACTATGATCATCGTACTCCAGGTGTGCCCAGAATGTTCATTTTAACTATCATTGACCCGTTTCAGGATAACCCGATGCGCATTAGGACATTTTAAACAGTTCTAATTAAACCTAATGAATATTATTCTTTTTCAGATCAAAATATTTTACACATATTTGGCACCAATAAATAAATAAAAACTACTGCCAGTTTACGTTTCAAAGGTCAGACTTCTATTAGAAAAGTTAATAACTGAGTACATGCTGAATATGTCGAGGGGTGTTTTTGATAGCCTGCTCTTTATTGCATTGTGCAAGGGAGATAACAATGCATCTGCTCTGATTGTCATTGGAAATAATCTTCTGAGAACTCTGCTGAAAGGTAACTAGAGGTACAATCTTGGACCTAAACAAAGGGAGGAGTGTCAGAGCAGTTATTGATCTTCTGACTGAGCAGTGTTTGGTAGCAGAAGGACCATCTCTATTCCCTTGCAGTGTGGCTGACGGTCATGGAAATTGTGATTGTCAAGTCTTAATGATTTGTTTTAACCACTTGGAGAAGACTTGTGACTGCACAAAACACTCTTTTTAGGTGATTCTTGCTGAAGAGTAGGTGCTGGCATTGCTTTTACAGGCTCTCTTGGTCCATGTATCACCAAAGAAAAATGGCAAAAAGTGGACTTTTTTTTTTTCCAGTGATGGTTGAACAAAGTCTGAAGGTAGAGTTGTGAATATGGTACCTTTCTAGAAACTTCATGGTTTCGTCATAGCTTTTCATAGAGGATGTGGAGTTTTTTTGGCTTCTTCTGCTTTGACCCCCGAATCATCTCACACCTGAGATTACATTGAAGAATCCAGGAGTACAGTTACCTCTTCTCAGTCTGAGGAAATAGTTTTTAACTGAACTGGGGTCTCATATACAACATGGAAGTAGAATCCCTCTATTTTTCTGCGATGTATCTTGGATTTGGATGACTTTTATTCCAATAAACCAACCTATCAATTACAATCAACTGTAATTACAATTACATGAACTGTCTTCATTCAAAATTGCTTTGGATAGCCACATGAGGTGAGGTTAGAAAAATCTATTTTCCTTTAACATTCATAATGTTTTTCTATCCAACAGGTGCTGATTCCCATTTCCCTTTATGTGTCCATTGAGATCGTGAAACTGGGTCAAATCTACTTCATCCACAATGACTTGGACTTTTACAACGAACAGTTAGACTCCAGAATCCAGTGCCGGGCCCTCAACATTACAGAGGACCTGGGTCAGATCCAGTATTTGTTCTCGGACAAGACGGGAACACTGACGGAAAACAAGATGGTGTTCCGTCGATGCAGCATTTTCGGGGTGGAATATCCTCACGTGGAAAACGGTGAGATCTCTGGAATGTCTTTGCCACTTGTTGGTGAAAGATTGTTACTGCAGTGAGAAATGCAGTTGTGCTAGAAAAGCCTTCTGTCTTGCTGACCTTTGTTTCTGTGTCTCAGCTCGGAGGCTGGAGGTATACGAGGCAGAACAGAACGAGGCAGCCGGACACACTGTGACGCTGAAGTCAGCCTGCAGTGGGAAATCTCTGAGCTGTCGCTCCCTGAGCTGCAACCGTAGCTCCGTGTCTCTGCACACGCTCACTGCCGAGTCACCTGAGGAGGAGGACCAGGTGTCCAATCATGCTGCGGCGAGGACCGGTGCCTTCTGCAGCCGCATGGTCAGACTCTTGATCATACCATTATGAGTTCATGATGTTTCCCAGCTCTGATGGGAGGGTTTTATCTCTGGGTTCCTGTCACACGCTGATTTATTTCACAATGAGATCCTACACACTACAACCCAAATGTTTGGAAGCAACATTGAATTGCTGTACCAGGAAGGATTAGCTTCACTGTTATGCCTGGAAACAAAATAGACCTAATTAATATATAATTATTCTTAACATGTGCTAGGATTGTTTTTTTTCTTAAACTTTACTTTTTCCATAATAAAGTTATTTGGCTTTAACAGCAGAATGTCTTGTATAAAATGATCAAATTGTGGTTTTCTCTTGCACTTTTGCTGTGACCCTAATAATCTAAACTGTAAAATTAAGGCATTTATTCAAGAATTATTAAAAGCATCAAGATGTAAATTGATGAAATTAGTGCAGATCTATGAAAAAAAAATTCTGAATTCTCCATTTACGGCTGTGTAACTGCTTTTGCTTCCTTAATAAGCATTGAACTGTCATGGCTACTTCAATGGTAACCAGCATGGTTACTGTGTTGGCAATTATCAATCATGTAGTTATTCATTAAACTGAAAAGTAAGTGAGAAGTCTTTCTGGGCTGAAGAATTTAAAGGGCCATTTAAAAAAGTATTGACAGGAAATTTCAAAATAAAGCTCACACATAGCCTTCAAAAACAAATTTGAGATGTGCTGGAGGTATGGTGGATTAGTTGATGTTTATTCGTGTTAACATCTGTAAGAATTAGTTTCAGGTGTGTTTTATTAGAATATTGAAATATTACAAAACTTCTGAAATTTTTTTTTTTTCAAGAGTCAATTAAAAAAAAAAAATTCTAGATTTGCTGCTTGAGTGTTAGGATGACACAAGATGCTAACGTAGCCCCTCCTGGGTTTTTGCTCAGGCGAAAGACGTGGTCCCGGACCCTGAGTTGGTGAGGAAACTGAACAGTCTTTGCTCCTCCACTCTTCGACTCAGAGACAGCTCCACTGAGAGCCCATCCAGCCTGGAGCTCACTTACATCACCGACTTCTTTCTGGCTCTGGCCATTTGTAACAGCGTGGTGGTGTCTTCACCTAGCCAGCCCCGCCATGTAGTGAGTAGAAACTATCTCAATTAAAGGTTTGGATCTTTCAACAGTAATGACTAAATATTCTGTACAGGTTCCAGAAGCCCAAACACCTCTGAAATCTCTGGAGGAAATTAAGTTGATGTTTCAACGCCTCAACTTCTATTCATTCTCCACTCCCCAAATCAAAGGCAGCAAGTTATTCAGTCGTGGGAAGACTGGCTCCTTCAACTTCGCCACCCCTCCCAGCAACAGCATTGATGGGTCTAATCTGGCTCTGGACACCAGCCAAGAAACGTACACACTGAAGAGTAAAGTGGACTTTCCTGACAGGTGGGATGGGGAGGATTCTGCAGCAAGGCGGAGCCAGGAGGATCTGGAGAACTTAAGGGACTTAAAAGGAGACGGTGAAGGGGCCAAGCAGAACGTGGACCTTGACGGAGACATGCAGTCTGACGAGGACGATGATGACGAGCTGCTGTATGAGGCGGAGAGTCCCGACGAGGCGGCTCTGGTCCACGCGGCCCGGGCGTACCACTGCACCCTGATGGGGCGCTCGGCCGAGAGCCTGCTAGTGGAACTGCCGGGACTCGGCTCTCTGGTTGTGCAGCTGCTTCACATCCTGCCCTTTGACTCCAACAGGAAGAGGATGTCTGTGGTGGTCCGCCACCCCCTGACAGGACAGGTGGTGGTCTACACCAAGGGAGCAGACTCTGTCATCATGGACTTGGCTGAAAAACAGAGAGGTAGATAAAGACTGAAGAGACGGCTGAGAAAGATTCTGGTTAGAGTTATTTTATGAGCCAATCAGGACTGCATGCAAATGATGTCCAGTTACATGGACATACTTTAAAGCAGACTGAAGTTACTGCTTTCACTCTTTTCACTAATTATCGTAAAAACTGAAGTTTGGGTTTTCATCAGCAATGAGACATAATTCTAATCTAAAACCCCTAGAAAAAAAACATCACACTATTACATCTATTTACAAGTTCCACTTTTGTAGCTGAATTCCATAAACACATCAACTTTTCAGTTTTTTCTTCTTCTTTACTGTGGACACTTTTGTTTCCAGGTACAGAACAGGCTCAGGAGATCTACAAGCACATCAGGCAGCAGACCCAGAAACACCTGGACATGTACGCCAGGGAAGGCCTCCGCACACTCTGCATCGCTAAAAAGGTGACGTCCTATTGAAGCATAATACTTCTGTCTGATTGGTAATTCGGTCTGTTGGTAAGACATGTGATTTTCTTTTATGACAGAAGAGGCTTCTGCTAGCTATCTAAACGATGGTTCCTTTGCTAACTTCATCTTGTTTGCATAAACAGGTTCTGGATGAAGACGAGTATGAAGTTTGGCTTAAGAGACAGCTGCTGGCAGAGAGCAGCATCGAGAACCAAGAGGAGCTGATGCTGGACTCGGCTGAGAGGCTGGAGAACGACCTCACTCTTCTGGGTAGGAGGCCTGACATTTTGACCTAATCTGAAGCAAAGCTGCAGCAGAATGATACAGGGAAATGTTCTCCTTGGTTATCATTGAGCTTATTAAACCTACTTACTCCGTAAAGATTTTGAACATTAATCTTCATATCTTGTGAAAAGTGATTGCTGCAATTAAACAAAGGGCTGCCAGTCTTTACAATTGTCCGGCTGGTTTCCGTTGTGCCATCTTTCCTCATCAAAAGGTTTACAATATAATTACAAGTTTTGTTTGTGTCCTTGTTTGCTTGTTCTGTTGAATGCGAAGCACCCACCATATGACTGTTTTTACAGTAAAATTAACTGAAAAGGAATATTAGGCTTTTGTCTGGTTTTTGAAAGGCTTTGCAGGAGCACACACAGACTGTTTTGACGTCCATCATGGCTGCTTTCTGAAGAGCATGACCTTGCGTGCAAAGAGTCAACAGTTTCTGCCTTCTAAAAATGTATGTGCGCAGGTTGCACGGGGATCGTGGACAGGCTGCAGGAGGATGTCCCGGACACAATCGAAGCCCTGCAGGAGGCCGGTATCAAAGTGTGGGTTCTCACCGGAGACAAACAGGAGACGGCCGTCAACATCGCCAATGCCTGCAAACTCCTCCGCTCCAACGACCGACTGCTGACCGCCAACTGTGGCAGCAAGGTCTGGGACTAAACATCTGCTGCTTGGAAGCCCATTTCAGATGTTCAGGCATCTACATCACTGTTGTTCTTTTTCCTTCAGGATGCATGTGCAGCCCTGCTTGAGGAGCTTTTAATAGAAGTCGGACGTGAAGAAGACGGGGAGGCGTCTTCCTTCCACAGCACCGGCAGCTTCATCCTGGTCATCGACGGCCGAACGCTGGAGTGGGCTCTGCAGGACGAGGTGAAGGCCAGCTTCCTGGAGCTGAGCTGCAAATGTAAGGCGGTCATCTGCTGCCGGTCAACGCCGCTCCAGAAGAGCAAGGTGGTCCAACTGATCCGGGACAAGATCGGTGTCATGACGCTGGCTGTGGGTAAGGACACAGACAGGGCAACAAAATAACTACCAAAACAACAGGAGAAAATTTATCTGAAGATGTTTTTGTGTTTTAAGGTGACGGAGCGAATGATGTGAGCATGATTCAGGTAGCGGATGTCGGAATCGGGATATCTGGTCAGGAGGGGATGCAGGTGAGAGAATGACAGCCATTCGTTCAGCTGGTGCAGCTTTAACAGACACACCACGGCGGCTCTGCTAGAGTCTTGAAGAAATGAAACATTTTTCTATCCCTTGGCTTCACTCCACAGGCTGTAATGTCCAGTGACTTCGCCATATCCAGATTCAAACACCTCAAGAAGTTGCTGCTGGTTCATGGCCACTGGTGTTACCACCGCCTTGCAAACATGATCCTGTACTTCATCTACAAAAATGTGGTAAGAGCTGCTCACCAGCTGTGTGAAAAGTAGCTTCATTTCTTTTTTTTTTTTTTTTTTAAATCAACAGTGTCCTCTACTTGCTTTCTACCCAATTATGACACCCTGTCACTGGCTTTTAAAAACTTATTCTGGAAGGGATTTGTAGATTAGAGACCAAATGCTGCGTCCCTGTGTTTGTGTGCAGATGTACGTGAATCTGCTGTTCTGGTATCAGTTCTTTTGCGGGTTTTCTGGGAGCGTCATGATCAACTCCTGGGTGCTCATCCTCTTCAATCTGGTCTTCACCTCGGTTCCTCCCCTCATCTACGGCGTCCTGGACCAAGACATGCCTGCAGACACTCTGATGAAGCTCCCTGAGCTCTACGGAGCCGGAGGCACCACCAAGGTGATCCCATGCATCTGAGAGACAGAGAGAGAACAGGCAGTTTTAAGATTTGATATTTCTCATAAGCCTACGTATTTTCCACTCACTGAGAATCTCAGATTTTTTTAAATTTCAACCGACATAAGATGAACTTTGATCCATCTACAGTAGACTAGCTTGTTCTTGTGGAAATACGAATTGTTAATGTCTATTGGTAGTTCCAAAGGTTTTTGTTAAAAAAATAAAAGATTTTAAAACTTTTCTACCTTCAATGTGACACATTTCCTATAGAATTAAAAAGAATAATAACCAAAATGGCTACAATAAAATGGTTGCACAGACTTAAACTAATACTTTGTTGAGGCCCCTTTTTTACTCAGTTTTAATATTTAGTCTTGTCAACAGATAAACAGACTATCTTTAGATTGCTCTAATTGTGAGGACATTTTTTGTCCAGAGCCTTGTTCAGACCATAATAAAACTTAAGTTTTCTGTTGTTGAGGCGATTCTATTATTGTTGTGGAGGAAAACTTAAAACACTAGTGATGCTGAAGAATAAAATGAATCCTCATTTTCAGCTTTCTTGCCAGGTCCTTCTTGAAAAAGAGTCTCTAGATTTTAATAAAGTTTTTATCTGGTTAAATAAAGATTACTATTGGTGACGCCTGAATGTTTTGGGTCAAATTAGGAACCCCAGAGCATGACGGTGCCAGCACTATACTTCAGTGTTGGCATGTTGTTCGTCTCCTTATGTGTTTTTGAAACTGCAGTTCAGTAGTTCTTTCTGGCTGAACCCCCTGCAAGATTTTGGCATATTTTAGTTGTGTTTAATGCTCTTTTTTTCCCCAAGAAAAGGCTTGTTGCTACCTTTCTCCTTTGCATTGTCTAGACATGTGTGGAATGTATAAAATTGTTGGACATCCTGCAGCTCCTTCATTGTGGTTGCCAGTTTCCTGGCAGGTTCCCAGATCATTTACAATCTCATCTTTTCATCTGTTTTTTAAACACTTTACTTTGTATTTCAAATGCTCCAGTTTGTTCTCCAGATATTGTTGGTTGTCTTTACTTTGCCTGATGTAACTGATTTGATTCATACCTTTGTGTAAATCTTTTTATTTCATAAACATTCATCTTAAAATATACCTTAACGTACAAATAGTCATATGCAGAGAAACCTATACTGGAACTGTTCAACTTTCTATATTGTCAATCAGATTTCCTATAAGTGGATTTTAAATGGATTTTCTGTTAAATATTTCAATGATTAATTCAGTTATGCAACTAGGATATTGCAGGATTTCCTTCCCCTACTACATTTTTTGAGCTGTACTAGATCTGTGTCACACTGAAAGTGGAAAAAGTTTGGTAATGATTTATCATCGTCTCCTTATACTTATGCAACAAAACCTGTAATTTTACAGCAGGGAAACATTTTAAAACCACTCCAAATGTGGAGAAAAATCATGACTTAATGGATTTATTATACAGCTGTCACCTTTCTGTTTTTGTTCGCTATAATCCTTCTGTTTCAGTTGAAGTCATGTGACAGTGTTGACCCACTTAAGAATGAACACTAGTGCATGTAGTTTGTTTTACATCGACAACAAAATAGACTAACAGATCCGATTTCCTACAGATCTACATTCCAGCCACGTTCTGGATCACCATCCTGGATGCCTTTTACCAAAGCGTCGTTTGCTTCTTTGTCCCTTATTTTGTAAGTTTTTTTTCTAAAACCTTTTATTGGTGAGTTCAACTCTGGTTGCTTCTTATACTTAGGATTTCCTGGATATTTCTATTTTTTTCTCCAGGCGCTGGCCGGATCAGATGTCGGAACGCTGTCATTCGGCTCGCCGATCAACACCTCAGCTCTTCTCATCATCCTGCTGCATCAAGTCATTGAGAGCAACACCCTGGTGAGAGTCTCCACGATAAAAAACACTCCTCTCTGCTCTCCTCGGGGTCTGTGCAGGAATGTCTCTGCAGACTGTGGATTGAACCGTGTTCTCTTTGTGTGTTGCAGACATGGATTCACATGCTGGTGTTGGCGCTCAGTGCCGTCTTGTACTTTGTCTTCGTGCTGCTCTTCAGTGCCTTCTGCGTGGTTTGCAGCCACCCCACCAACCTGTTCAGGGTCGAAACAGTCCAGATGTCCCAGCCTCTCTTCTACATCATCTGTGCTCTCACTACCTTCACCGCTTTGCTACCAAGGTACTGAGCTTCCAGATGTTTTGAACATCACCTCCTGAGCTAATGAGCTACATGGTTCTACATCATCGTTCACGTTATGAGCCAAAACCGAAGCAGCACAGCGATTAACAACCTGAGGAGTGACAGAGAGAATAAAGCAGGGTCAACAAAAATACATGTAATACTGCTGTTGCACAGAATTGTCTTTTACATGTGTTTAATGGCTAAAAAGTGTAAGAACAAAAGAATAAATTTAACAACTTTGCATGTATTGATGCCATCTTTAGTGGAGTATTCCTTGCAGGAGGTTCAGTCATGATTTCAGCATTATGTGCTAACTGGAACAGTTAGGAAAATGTCATGTTTGGAGTTAGAAGGCAGGTATAAACATCCCATACAGTGAGGGTGATTAAATAAAGATTTTGAACATGCTTTAGGAAATTTAACCGTATTAATCAGGAACAACATTATAACCACCTGCCTAATAAGGTGTCGGTGTATTTTTATATTAAGTATGAGAAAAGAAATGTTCTCATTATATCGTTCCCATTAACAGGGTCTATGATGAAGAGAGTATGGGATATGACTTTCATTTGTTAGGGATCATAATCTTATTTCATAGTGAGGGTCTTCTTCTCATATCCAATCACATAATCTTGAAGATTAGGCCATTAGCGCCACCTAGTGAGTCAAAGTTGTCATTTTATTGGAATTTGAAAATTTGCTTTTATCTTTTTTTCTGCGGGAAATAATTAAACTGTAGGATTTTTTTTCTTTTATTCTACTTGGCAATAGATTAAAAACTCAAACATTGATTCATGTTTCATATGACATAATTCTACATCTATGATTTCCCACATCAGAGCTTGACTTTAACATTTTACCCATCATCTGTAAAGCATGAAGAGTGTCTATGCAGGCTGCCTTGATCTGGAAAAATCTGAAAATTTGATTTGTGATTTGTAGTATGTGTAGAAAGAGTCAGAGAAATCGATGCTGAGCACTGAACCTCTCCGTTCTCCCTTTTCTCTTCTGCAGATTGTTGTTCCGGTCTTTGTTCAACAGCCTTCACTCCTCTGCGGCTCTGAGAGCAGCTCAAAGGGACGAGGAGGCTGCAGAGCGCTACCGCCGAAGGATGCAGCGCTGGAACTTAAAGCACAGTGGCCCCAGCAACCTGTCGACCTGCGCAGATAATCCCGGACTGGAGCCCAGCGGGGACGAAGTGGTGTCCTGACCCCTCCTCAGCAGACAGACGCAGAAGCTGACACGCTAACCAACGACTGAGATTTTGGGTGCAATAAAGTGTTAATCTTGGCAAAACTCTACGGCTTCTTACAGCTCAAAGAGGACCGATTCTGCCACGAGCTGTGAAATCCAACCAGCGACTGAAAACCAACCTCAGGTTTCAGCCACGAGGAAACTGGAACTGGAAAGACTGGGATGCTAGTTGGATCGTGTTTACAGACATTCATCCGTACAATGTAGGAACGTTACGACTGTTTACCTGCTCGGCTCGGGTAAATGAATTCGTTTTGGAGTCTGCCTTTTATTTATTCCTGTAAAAGATTCAGGTTTTATGAGAATCAAGGCTGAAGCTCAACTGGACAGACAAGAATCCAGTTGAATGAACACAGTCTGAATTATCTACACTTATTTCAGAAATGAACATTTTCAAAGGCTGGCAGCACTTTTCCGGTGTTTATAAGTGCCTCATCGCTACTTTATCAAGAAGAATAAAAACAATAATGAACTAAAGTGAATTGTGCAACATTTCAGTGAGCTTTCAGCATCTGAGCTCTTGACATTGTCTCTTCTTATTCCAGATTGAATGCAGTTTTATTGATGTGATAATTCAGCTTTTGTACTCGACTTTGGTTCACTGATTAGTTTTAAACTGAAATAAAATTTTCGCTCACTAAACTGCCGTGTTACAGTTGTGTTAATATTTCAAGCTATTGTATGTAAAGAGCTTAACCCAATTTAGAAATGATGTATCTAAAACCATTTAGGGGAACAATAACTAATCTGCTGTGGTTAATCAGATATATTTATAGTTCTGGTGAGAAGTTTCAGTTCCTTCATCTTGGGCATGAACGCAAATAACTTTAGACTTGTATGACTTACTTTCCAGGATGGACAGATTTTACAATATGCAGCAGCAATTATTTGTAATATCTAGAACTAACAAGCATGATTTTTTTTTTTTTTTTTTTGAGAACGTTCTCCAATTTGTCCAAGCTTTAATACATACCAAGCTGATCAATCATTCACCAACGACAGGCTTCTGGCTTCAGTCTTCTTCTCAATGTTTGTAGAATTCATTTATATTTGTTTGTATCCTGCAATGACTTTGACTTTTAAGCATTGCTTAGTAAATTTTCCAAAGGTTTGAGATTTGGGTGAAATTTTTGACGTACGTTTGGCATCATTGTCCTTTTTGAAACGTCCAACTGAATGCAAAACCATTAATCTGCTGATTTATTAATATTATTTCTACCTAGTGCAAAGCAACTGACAGCAAAACAGTCTGACAGCATGACGATACCATCAGGCTTGATAATTGGTGAAATGTGAACCCTTAACTCCTCTTGCTGTTGTGCCAGAAGAACTGTGTCTGTCATCTCAACACTGAGCTCATCTACAGGAAGATTTGGATTCTGTATGTGGGCAGCTGTAAGTTTCTGCTGAGCTTACTTTGAGGTAATGTAATAAAAGATTTTATTTTTAGATAAATTACTGGAGGGATTGGAGATGACAGGATGTGTAAAGGAAATGGAACATTTTTGTGATACTCAAGATAGATTTTGAAAATGTGACTAGATGGAAGAATTCCTGGTTTTATCTCTTAGACCTGGAACTGCACTCCTGGGCTTTGCATAGAATGTTTAGATATTTGTGTTAAAATTTCTAACATCTATGGACTATGTGAATTGTGCCTCAAATGTTCCTGACAAATCATTCCAAACAAAGCCTATAATCTGAAACATTCCTTGTTAAAATTTCACTTTAAGAATGTTTTAGAAATATTCTTGGAAATTTCCCTGATGATTGTCTGGAGTTCATGCCAAACATAAACCTAAGGGTTTCTTCATTTTTTAAATTTTCTCTGTGGGTTGGTATTGTTGACTGTGTTTATTCTCAGCTGTTCCTGTCTGAGTTGTTTTAGGTGGGCGGAGAAACAGACCTGATTTAACTCACAGGCAATTTATCTTTTTATACAAGAAAAAACATCTAAGGTGAGAATTCTGAGGTGTTTCATGGTCACAAATTATTCAAGGTGCCTCAGTGTTTGTAGAGTTTGGTATGTATCTCTCAGCCAAGCTCCACCGATAAGAGCTGTGTAAATATCACAGTGTTTAAGAAGAAGGCTGTGCCTTTTCTGTGAGCTCATTTCCCTTCTGGGCGTGCCGGACTTACACTGACTGCTTTCACTTCCCTGTGCAGCTGCAGACCTTCCAGAGGATCTCAGAAGTCCGACGTGACAGCTGACCCAGAGATGAGTGTCTACAGCGATGCTTCCAACGAGGACCTGGGTGACGAGTTGGAGACCTTGGGGTGAGCTTATTAATCTCCTGACGTTTCCTTTTACTTCATGTTCAACACAGAAAGCAGCTCAAAACTGCCCTGCCTTCTCGCAAACGAAGGATTTTACCCTTTGTTTCAGCCACTGAATATAGATTATACTGCGAGTAACTTGTTTTGAATACAATAATTTGTTTGCATTTGCGGATGATGTGTTGTTTTCCTTCAAGAATTGTTTTAATACCAGGATAGCATAGGACCATGAAACACTGTTTTTTGTGATCATAGTATTCTATGAATTTTGAAGAAATAAAACAAATTCAACTACACTGTTAAAAGTCATGCCCTCCATAAGTTAACATAACGTTTTTCTATAAGTTACTTCCAATTAACATAATGAGTTATGTACTTTCAACTTAATTTCATGAGTTATTGGCATTTCAACTCAATAATGTGAGTCATTTCAATGAAACATAAATTTGAATGAGTGAACATAACTTGAGAATCTGAGTTTTAAAATAGTAACCGGATCTTATAAAAACTTATCACCACTGGCAATATTAATGCGAGATCCAAATAGTGCCGGAAATTCGCTCTTTATCTGTTAAGGGACTAAATATGATGTAAAATTTAGTTAGACTTTATAAAGTTCTCCATCCCAGTTATAATAGTAATATTAACTGAAGAGGAGAAGGAAAACCACCTGCCCATATTAACGACATCGAAAGCAAAGTCGCGGATGAATACAATTTATTCCAAGACCTGGATGCGTCCCAAAGCCGGTCAAATTTGGCGGGGCGGCTCATTTTTCGTAAGAGAAGCGAGTTGGAGGCAGAGAAGAAAGGTAAGCTGCATTTATCGGTTTTTGATGTCATCCATTTTTAAAATATGTTAAGAGCTAAAAGTTCGTGTCTCTGTTACATGTTTAAACACAGGACATAAAACAACAGCTTGCTAACTGTCGAGGACAGACGTTGGTTAACGCAGCTACTAGCTAAACGCAGCTACTAGCTACTCGGTGGCGCTTCTAGAACTTTTCTTAAGATAAACTACAAGCAGCTACCATGATTTTTGTACTGTTCACTTCCTCATAACCACATATGAGGCGCTCGGTCAAAGGTTTGCATCGACATGCTGACTGCAGGTGAGTTAGCGGCTTCGGAAAAAGGCTAATTAGTTGTAATTGTGTTCCTTGTCGGTAATTATCCGTGTCCATTGTTTCATGTGTTCGTGCTTGTGTGTCCCGTTTTTGGTGGCCGGTGATAAATGCAGTTCCACTGTTAAAGAGAGGAAACTACGTCCAGCGGCAATTACAGATTAAACTATATTCTGAATTTAACAGTAATTAATTATCAAGCCTTAGTCTTTACTCGGGTTGGGCGCGACCCTCAGCGAGCTGCGGTGGTTTCTATCTAGGTCCTGAAACATGGAGGGGTTTTGAACAATCTTTTTTAGATTTAATTGCTTTTAAAAATGACTACTAATTTTATTTTATTTGTTTAATTTTTTTAATACCATAATTTGAAATGTATGTTTTTTTGTGTGCAGGTGGTCCATTATTTAAACCTTGGCAAAAACTCTGGATGAAGTGGAGCTGTAAGTTTTGCAATTTTGTTACCTACAATGAAAGAACAATATTGAGTCATTACAAAGACAATCATGGACGTGGAAGGCGGGGACTGAGCTGCATTTACCCAAACTGTCTGACTGTTCTGAAATCCCACATAGATTTCACAAAACATATCAACGAACATAAAAGATCATATCCAGTTGCTAAACTACGCTGTGAACTCTGCACTTTTTCAGCACCAACCAACATCAAACAGTATTTTCTTCATTTAAAGAGACATTTGAGAACTCGAGAGACTGTCAATTGTCCATTTGCGGGCTGTTCTTTTAAGTCGAGGGTAATCTCAACTTTCACTGCCCATAAGAGTCGATATCATCCTACTGCTACATTGGTTGCTTTCAAACCTGATCTTGTTGTGAAATGTCATAGTGAAGCCTTTGTAAATGATTGTGAAGAAGACTTTGATGATTTAGTGTCATCAGATTTATTGTTGCCTGAATCTGAAGCTCAATCTGTACAAAATTCCATCCAGCGACAGATAGCGTTCCTTTTACTTCGCCTACAAGCAGTCCTTCATGTGTCACAATCAGCAATTCAAGAAATTGTTGATGAATTATTTGATGTTGGTCAATGTGCTTTACAATTAACTCAGCACAAAGTTGAAAATATTTTGAAAGAGCATAATTGCTCATCAGAGGAATTAACAGAATCTTTGACTGAAGTTTTACAGAGCGCAAACCCACTCACTTTACTTTCACGAGAGGGGCCTTTAGGCACAGAATTTAAAAGACAGTCATTTTATAGAAGGAACTTTACTGTCATTGAGCCTGTTGAATATGTTTTGAATAGACAAAAAAAATCTCATACTGTTGTTTATATCCCTATTCTCAAATTACTTTCTGAAATTCTAAAGCGAGATGAGGTACTGCATGAATTAAGGGTAAACGGATCATCTGAACAATCTGGACAGTACAAGTCATGTCTGGATGGTGACTACTTTAAAACAAATCAAATTTTCTCACAT